>JAOUQT010325303.1:0-13831 GCA_025769995.1 Xyliphius kryptos | reverse complement strand
AGATACACCCAGGACAGGGCGCCAATCCATCACTGGGTACACACTCACTCACACAGTCACACACACATACACACACTTTTACAGGGCAATTTAGAACATTCAATTTATCCCTCTGGATGGGCATGGGAAACCGAACCTCCCCCCCCCGATAGACATAAGGAACCCCTTGGGATGGGCATGGGGAACCAAGTCCCCCAGGATGGGCATGGGGAACTAAACTCCCAAGATGGGCATGAGGAAACCCTCTGTATGGGAATAAGAAACCGAACCCTCTTTGGATGGGCATGAGGAGCCCCTTGGGATGGGCATGGGAAACCGAACCCCCCTGGATAGACATAAGAAACCCCTTGGGATGGGCAAGGGAAACCGAACCCCCCCCTGGATAGACATAAGGAACCCCTTAGGATGGGCATGGGAAACTAAACTCCCTGGATGGGCATGGGAAACCCCCTTTGGATGGGCATGAGGAGCCCCTTGGGATGGGCATGGAAAACCGAGGCCCCCTGGATGGGCATGGGGAACTAAACTCTCTGGATGGGCATGAGGAAACCCTCTGGATGGGCATGGGAAACCGAACCCCCCCTGGATAGACATGAGGAGCCCCTTGGGATGGGCATGGGGAACCGAGGCCCGCTGGATGGGCATGGGGAACTAAACTCCCTGGATGGGCATGAGGAAACCCTCTGTGATGGATTGGCACCCTGTCCTGGGTGTGTCCGCCCAGCGCCGAGCCGTTCTCCCCTGGATGGGCCCCCCGCGACCCTCATAAATGAATAAGCGGAAGATAATGAATGAATATACATTTTTTGCCAGAATTCCCAGAATTTTCCCGTCATCACAACAGCAAAGACACACTGACGCCCCAAATCAAGGTGCACATTGCGTGTCTGCTAAATGTTAGATTGCTAAAATACCTTCCTGCGTGGCCGTCAGATCAAACCGTCCATTTAAAAGATATTAAACTCCACGGTGGCCATCGCACGGAGACGCACGGCGTTACTAATCACACCGCATCACTAACCGAACCGACTCCGAGCTCGAGGTTTTGATCCCATAATGCCTTTCAAAAATGCTTTTTGTAACATCCGCCACGTCAAGCCTTAGTGAAGGATTCTTTTTCTCCCGCCGGCAACAAGCTTCATGTCTTTACCAAAAAAAACATGGACTCATCGAAAACTTCTGAAGCTCGGAGCATAAAAGATAGAAAAGTTTCAGAGACGCCCCAAATCGTCCAGTTTGACACAGTCACAGAACTTTTCCCTTCAGAAAACACCCTCCTCTTTCTCTTCCTTTGCTCCCTCCTCTTCCTCTCTTTTCTCTCCCTGTGGGTATTTCATCTAAAATTGATGTCCTCTACTTGTTCCAGAAGTGTCATTTAACTTTAACAAGCTTTGAAGCCTGGGAATTTGACATCACCGAATGTGTAAAACAAAAATAAAAAGCATCAAACTGTCTACTTCAATGTGAAGGAACTTCATAGGTCAACGGAAAACTGTTCTCCTAAGACCGAACAAAAAGTCAGAGAAAGACCCCCATAAACAGGAACCATCAAGAGTAACTGACCCTCTATATGGCAGGGACAAAACAAAAACTTTTGGTCACCTGAGTCCTGGTTTTAAATGTATTAAATATTAATTACAATTACAAAAACATTTGTTCTCATGTCCTCCCCGTGTCCGCGTGGGTTTTATACGGGTTTTCCGGTTTCCTTTCACTGTCCGAAAACATGGATTCAAGGTAAATTGGCTGATCTAAATTGCCCCTATTTAGCGAGTTTGTGCCCTGCAAAAGATTGGTGCCCTGTTCTGGGTGTACATGCCAAAATGGATGCAGGTGCCAAAATGTTCTTCCTAGATGGGCATTGGCAACCCCCTGGATGGGTATGGGGGAGCGAACCCCACCTGGACAGGCATAAGGAACCCCTCTGTGTAGGCATGGGGAACTGAAACCCTTTTGGTTGGGCATGGGAAACCGAACCCCCCCCCCAGATAGAGATAAGGAACCCCTTGAGATGGGCATGGGAAACCGAGACCCCTGGATGGGCATGAGGAAACCCTCTGGAGGGGCATGGGAAACCGACCCCCCCACCTTCCCCGGATGGGCATGGGCAACTGAATACCACCGGGATAGGCATAAGGAAACCCTCCTGGATGGGCATGGGGAACCAAACCACCCCTTGGATGGGCATAAGGAACCCCTCGGGATGGACATGGGAATATAATTCTTTCTGGATGGGCATTTGCAACTAAACACCACCTGAATTGGCATAAGGAACCCCTCTGGAAAGGCATGGTAAACCGAACCCCCCGCATCGGCATGGGGAACCAAACCCCCCATGGATGGGCATGGGAACCCCTCTGGATGGGCATGGGGAACACCCCCTCCCCCATTACTCTAACAGAGGATTAATTATGCAGAACATTATAAAATCTGCCTTTTCTCATTAGTACTAATGTAAGAGAGAACATGCAAACTCCTCATCCCAAAAGCAGCTTTTCATTCTAACTAGGTCTCATTTGAACCGAAGCATCAAAAACTCTGCTTTTAGCAGCTTTTAATATTCAGACACCCTACAATCAGACTGTGATGTTCAACATGGTTCTCCTGGTTCACACAACTGTTGTCTTTATGACCTGTGATTAAAAACAGAAGCAAAATTTCCAACTAATTTCTTTTTGCTAAGGCGACAAATTGCAGCTCTCAGCGCCGCCGTGTGACACTTATTACAAGGAGCAGGACTTTTACATCCCGCCACAACGTCTGCGGTTATAATACGCTGATAATGTGATTTAACTTTAATAATTGAATTCACACTCAACCTGATGTTAAATTAATGAAGCATTTAAAACACGTGCGCTCGGTGGAAACGACTGCGTTCATTATTTATTAACACCCTGCGAGAAACCGTGTGCCTTCCTGCAGCTCGTCAACAACGTGAACGATTCATCCCACTGAACACAACGCGACATTATAGAACCACGCCGTGCGGCTGATCAACCGCCAACTTAACGTCATCGCCGGTTCCGTCTGCTGAGGATCAGGATCCGGGTCATAGAATAAAGTACCTTCTGGCTGCTTTGCCAGCTGAACAAATGTCATGAATTTCCAGAGTTTGTATGTTCCCCTCACTATCCATACTAATAAAAAGCAAAGCCCTCACTCACGGACCCAAAATTCATTCATTCATTCTTCCATTATCTTCCTCTATGAGAGTCGTGATGGGGTTCCTCATGCCCATCCAGGGGAGAACGTCTTGTTTTTGGAATGTGGGAGGAAACTGGAGAACCCGGAGGAAACCCACACAGACACGGGGAGAACATGGAAACTCCACCCAGAATGGGATTCAAACCAGGAATCCCCAGCGCTGAGAGGTTAATGTGCTAACCACTAAGCCACCGTGTCGCCCAGATTCACCACCATGTGGTTAAGAAGTAAATTTAGTCAGTTGTTTTATCCCCTCAGTTGTTCGACCTGTAGTTTTCCAAGGGTTTTTAGTGTTACAAAATCTGGAGAGTTCAAAGACAAATGATAATTCTTAGAAAAGAGGCACGAACCGGCCGGCAGTTGTTCTGCCTCTTGAATCTTGAACCTCCTAATAGGTCTATTTGATTAAATGGGTGCACAGGGTACTGTAACATATACTGATACTGTAGTTATAGCTGGTAGCATTGGAGAATGTTTTTTCAAACTAAAGATTTATTAAAAGTTTGGTTTTTTTTTTAACCTGTTTAATTTTTGTAAAACTGTAAAACAATCTCCGAAGGGCTTTGCAAACATCACCTGTTAGTTGACATTGATTTTCACTTGCGTTTTAGTGGGATCTGTGCATTTCCCCCTGAGACATGTAAGTGCTACCTACTTTACATTAGTCCTATTGAACAGCACTTTCATCATCAAAAATACCTTTAAAGAAGGCAGTACACTCTAAAAAAATATTTAAATGCCCTTTAATCATTTAGATAAACAGTATGTATTGTTTTAGGATTAAAAAATCAAGTTATGTCTGTAAAACAGATTTTTTTTATGTTCATTTGTTATTTTATTGAGTTCTGGTGACAAAAATTGTATAGGTTGTTCCAAGACGCTTAAATGATTACCTGAACATTAAATGTTTGAATACTTGAATACTTTTTTGGCAACTCAATTAATTTGGGTGACTTACTTTTTGGCGGCACGGTGGTTAGCAAGTTCGCCTCTTAGCACTGGGGATTCCCGGTTCGAATCCCAATCTGGGTGGAGTTTCCATGTTCTCCCCATGTCTGTGTGGGTTTTCTCCGGGTTCTTCAGTTTCCTCCTACAGTCCAAGACATGGTAAAGTAAATTGAATGCTCTAAATTGCCCTGTATAATGTGTGCCCAGAATATTTATTGACACCAATATGAAGCATATTTTGTCATCAGTGAGGTGATTGCTGTATTTGTTATCTACATAATATAAGGTATAACGCCGAACGAAGACATTTTATGATCCATTGTTCTGCTTCCCCCATTTTTCTTTATTTCTTTTTTATTTCTTGTCCTCCCTTTTTTTCCTTACTACAAGTTGCCATCGTGACTAGTCGCAGCGGTCCCTCTCTCATTGCCTATGAAGAGAAACAATATTTTTATTCTCCTGTATGTCCCAGATATACAAATGGAATTGACAAGGCATCTTATATGTCTACATACCAATACAATACTAATACAATTTAGTGTTTCCAACTCCTCAGTAAGGAAAGTAGCTATTGGAGGTCCTAAAAGTTGCCAGTCGCTAAATGATGTCATTATATAATTTGCATAATAGTCCATTTGCAGCTGTAGAATAAAGGAATAATGTTGTGGGAGAACATAAACGGTTAGTAAGCACCCCAAATATGTCAACACTACAAATACTCTATATTTTCTAGGTTTCATAAATCCAGTATAATAGAAGTTCCCACTAACTTTGGAACATTGGGAGTGGTGGTTGTCCTAGCGATAAAACTAAAGGAACCTCACTTAGAATGTCAGATCCATTGTGTTTAGTTGAAGCTCAGGTAGAATTGCAAAAGGCTTTAGCAAATTGTCAGATCATTTAAAATTCCACAAAGAAGTTCAGGTAAGAAATGTGTCTCAACACTTAAATGTTGGTTTAACTATGTAGGCAGTGTTGGACAAGCAACTCGACAATAAATGAAGCTTCACAACACAAGACGAAAAAACACACAATCAGCACTTTTGTATTATCTCATTTTTTGTTACAGCTTTGACAGAATCTCAGCATCTCTATTGTTTAATCTCCATCTATCCATGATCTTCCACTTATTCCTCTACTTGGGTCGCGGTGGGGTTACCCATGCCCATCCAGGGGAGAACAACTTGGGCGCTGGGCAGATACACCCAGGACAGGGTGCCAATCCATTGCTGGGCACACACTCACACATACACACACACAAACGGGGCAATTTAGAGAATTCAATTTACCTGGAATCCCTGTTTTTGGACTGTAGGAGGAAACCGGAGAACCCGGAGAAAACCCACACAGATAGGGGAGGACATGGAAACTCCACCCAGATCGGGGTTCGAACCGAGAACCCAGAATAGTTTAATTCTGAGGTGTCTTGTTTTTATTTATAGCCCAGTATGAAATACATCAAAGGCATAAAGAGTAATTCCAAGCTCAGAACTAGACAGCAGGAACTGTTTGGGTCTTGTAACAAAAATACACAAGCTGCAACAGTTACATCAGCTCAACATATAGATTTGCTTATTTAGCGGTAAAGTATTTTTGTTTTAAGAGTCTGAATAACTTCTCTAAGTGAAAAAGTTTCCAGGGGCCAGTAAACTGAGCATCCACCACAAGACGGCTGCTTGTCTGCAGTGAGGAAAACCAGAAAAGCTTCTACCATAACCACAGTCACCACTAATTCCCAGCCAGTCTCCCAGCTTCCACAATCAGGCCTCTAAAGCTGGTTCAAAACACTGCAGTCAGACTCGTGTTCAACCAGCCCAAGAAAACTCATGTCGCTCCACAACTCCTCTCTCTCTCCAATTGGCTCCCTGTAGCTGCTGCATTCAGTACAAGGTACTGACTCTGGCCTACAGGACAATCTCTGGATCTGCCCCTCTTACCTTTAATCCATCTTTCCAAAATACACTCCCAACTCATTCACAACGCTCTAGCGATAAATGTCGCCTGGTGATTCAACCTCACCTTGGTGCTAATTCTCACACCATATTAATGGTGAAACCATCTTTCCAACCCCGTAAGTCACATTTTTAAGCAACATCTCAAAATACGTCTATCATAAGCACTCTCTATGAATTATTTAATAATATGTATATATATATACAGGGGTTGGACAATGAAACTGAAACCCATGTCATTTTAGTGTGGGGAAGGTTTCATGGGTAAATTGGCGCAGCCTGGTGGTCAACATCTCCCATGACCTCACCAGATCTAAATATTATTCAGACACTTTGGGGGGTTTTGAAGAAGCGAGTCAGGAAACGTTCTCCTCCACCAGCATCATGTAGTGACCTGGTCACTATCCTGCAAGAAGAATGGCTTCAAATCCCTCAAAAGACTTGTAGATGTCATTCCCAAGACGAATGGACGCTGTATTGGCTGCCAAAGGAGGCGCTACACCGTACTAAATCAATGATTGTGCTCTAAAACCAGTGGTTTCAGGTTCATTGTCCAACCCCTGTACAGTACATTATTTTCCCGATGTTTTCATAAACTGCGTTCTGTATATTGGCCACTAGATGGCAGATCGTTAGAGAAACGGGAAGCCTGTAACTCAGCGATCAGCATTCACTTTAAAACCGGACTAGATTACATCACTCGTACTTTATTGCTTTGTTATACATTAGCGCTGCCTATAGGGGGCAGTAGTTTATTTAGTCCCTGGACTTCACCTTTAGTGGAAGACATTTTTAAATTTGGAACAGCTTTCCTAAATCTGAATTTCTAATGACCTTAAAAATAAGATCTGGAACCTCTTTATTTACAGCAGTGTTTAATTCATTCCTGTACGATCCGCGGTTTTTGAAGGGTGTGGCGCCGGCATGACACGACATGTTACATTCGCGTCTGACCGGCGGGAAAATGTAACATGGAAGCAACGATTTAACGTCAGATTCTTTTTAACGTCGGAAATTAAACCGACGTGGTGGTAATATTCGAGGGAGCCCACATGACAACTATGTCCGAATGTTACAGCGACCACCTTAAAGGACCTTTAATCCTCACTGAAGATTAAAAAAAAACGTTTTCATTATAAAGAACTTTTAACCCTTAACCCAAATTCTGTATCTTAGTAGGGCTGGGGCAACACGGCAACGTAATCGGTTACGAACACACGTCGATTTGCATAAACGTGTCGTATAAATGGCTGCACCCGCGAAAGCGTGGACTTTATCTATGGATAAGTGTCAAGATATCATTTGAAGTGTGGAAGAAATTCACTCAAACACCCAAAGGGGGTGCTATATCCCAACACTGAACGTCCTGCACACTTTCATCGTCTTTCCGTCAGCGGCACCGACGCGCTACGTGAACCGGGCGCTTTTCCAACAATATGCTCACGTAAAGAAGTAAAGAAAAGACAACGAGCCGGTCCTTACAGTCAGAATTCCCAACTTTATCGGTGGCTCGTACGCGCGGGGGTCTCTTCCGCCTCTGGCTCAAATCTAAACGGCTATCTTCCAAATCCGAGGAACCAGCGCCGGAACGGTCACAGTGCTAGTCCGTTACCCCTTGCGTTCCAGAGCGCCGCTATTCATTTGTTTTCCATCAAAAGACATCGCACACCACTTCCTGGACATTCTGCAGCAACTTCATTTAAATTTGTCAAGTTCTAAAGTAAGCTAGTATGTTATATTACGTTTACATTTTAGAAGCTAAGAACTACTAGCCAGATGCTAAAACTGCACAGGTTTTGCTGATACAGCAGTGTAGGTGGTTGTTCCTAAACGCCCGACTCCTGTTCTTTTATTTGTAAGTCGCTTTGGATAAAAGTGTCTGCTAAATGACTAAATGTTAATGTAAAAGAATGTAAAACCCCGAGGGTGTCCATTAGGATGTGCATTTTAAGAGCACATACTGTGTTTTAATAAATTAATTTTTTTTATTTATTTTGGAGAAATGGGGCGGCACGGTGGCTTAGCGGTTAGCATGTTCGCCTCTCAGTGCTGGGGACTCGACAAATCCCGATCTGGGTGGAGTTCCCATGTTCTCCCCGTGTCAGTGTGGGTTTCCTCCCACGTCCCAAAACATGGATTCAAGGTAAAATTAATGTTTGTCTGAGTGTGTGCCCAGCGATGGATTGGCGCCCTGTCCGGGGTGTATCTGCCCAGCACCCGAGATGTTCTCCCCTGGAAGAGCATGAGGAACCCCACCGTGACCCTCATAACGGAATGAGCAGAAGATAATGAATGAATGAATTTTGGAGAAATTGGGCGGCATGGTGGTTTATTGGTTAGCATGTTTGCCTCTCAGCGCTGGGGATTTCTGGTTCGAATTCCGATCCGGGTGGAGTTTCCATATTCTCCGCGTGTCTGCGCGAGTTTCCTCTGGTTTCTCTGGTTTCCTACCACAGTCCAAAAACATTATTCCGGGAAAACTGAATGCTCCAAATTGCCCCTAGAGTGTGTGTGGATGGGTGAGTGAATGTGTGCCCAGCGATGGATTGGCGCCCTGTCCGGGGTGTATCTGCCCAGCACCCTGGATGGGTAAGGGGATCCCCACCGCGACCCTGGTAGAGGAATAAGTGGAAGATAACAGATGGATGGATTTTGGAGAAAGAATTTGGAAATTCCCAACTCACATTAGAGTTACAGTTGTTAGATTAATCAACTAATCAAGAAAAATAATCATTAGATTAATCGATAAAAAAATGAATCATTAAGTACAGCCCTATATCTTAGTCTCCTACACCGTTAACCCTGTCCAGCTACTGGACTCAGGAAAGAGTCTCTTAACTGGGCCTCGGTCCTCACAAGGTTAATTCGGCATGATCCTTTAAGGATTCAGGCTTAAGACACTGTACTGTTGTGAAAAGCTCACTCTCTCGCCCACACACTGCTATATACATAGATATAAACATGAAGAGCAATCACTTTCACGATTCTCATCATGTCTCGGCGTTAAAGACTCACAGTGCAGCAGTGGTTGATAAATCGCGCCAGGTTCCCACATTTCGTTGCATCGATGATGGTGTCGTGATCCACACGGAACAGATAGCTGCTTCCGATGCCCTCCTGAGCGTATCTCTTCTCCCGAGTATCCGCAACCATCTGAAAACAAACATAAGACAAAACGTTAAGAGATGTACACCGTGTGGTGGAACTATTATAAAATGGGTAGTTCTGGTCCTTTAATCCGATTGGCTGAGATGCTTGTGTAACGGTGACAATCACAATAACCCACACCTCTGAGCACTTCACATTCGTATAAACGCACGATATAAAACATTGAATTTACAATAAACTGCACAAGTTTTCCATAAACTGCACTCTGTAATTTGGCCACTAGATGGCAGTATTTTCTTTTATTGTTAAAGAAACTGGATATCTTTTGATCTTTTTTCAAAATAGGATTGATTCTGTCGCGAAAGGCAAGTTTATTGGCGATTTTGCGTTCAGTCAACGCATTTATGAATCAGACTTTTTTTTTTACTATAGTGAGTCGGTTTGTTTGTGTTTGAACGCCTGACTCACGGCAGAACGTGGGTTGTTGTTTCATTATAAGGCTACAATTGAGCCTTTCTTCCAATGTTGTTCAGGAATGTCATGAGCTTTGAAGTATTTTGGGGATTTAAAGCTTTGTAAGTCTTTGGGATATGTTTTGTTTCTGTTGTCTTTGTATTCATTACATTCCAGGATTATGTGCTTTATTGTGATGGTCATATTACAGATGTTGCAGGTTCTTGGAGGTTCTCCCTTTTGGAGTTGGGGAGTTAATTTCGTGTGACTTATTCGACATCTGGTCCATATTGATGGATCCTTTTTGTTTCGGAAGTGTACGTTTGGTCCGGTGTTTATGGATGGCTGGGATATTTCATGAAGTTATAGTGAGTTGGTAACCGTTGTATAAAAGCAATTAGGCATTCGAGGTTGTGCATTATTGTGAATAAACCACGGGAAGAGGGGTAACTGTACTCTGCGTGCGCGTCGTGCCTAATAAAACCTCTATCCCGTGGTTTATTTACAATAATGCACACCCTCTGGTGCCTCATTGCTTTAAAAATCAGATAAATTACAATCTTACCAACAACATTTGGACTGATGGTATAGGATTCAGAATACCTGCAGGTCGCCTTTTCTGCCTGAACATCCCGGAACTAGAGCCGAGGGTGACGTGGTATCCACCACAAACGTTAAATACGGACCCCTGACCTCTAAACAATATGCAGCACATGGCTGTCCTACACTAGGGTACTGCTTGGCCGCACAAGGAGGAGGAGTCCCCCACTGAGGTTTGGTCATCCCAAGGTTTTTTTTTTTTTTTTTTTTTTTTTTTTTTTTTTTTCAGGGGTCGGCAATTAAGAAGCATTTAAATTTTGTGTCAAAAGTATCATCCGGCTGAAAGAGGATACCATTTCCATGGAGGAGAGAACACGGTCTGTGATAATGATGAGGTAGGAGGAGTCAGAGGAACATCCACATGTAGGCAGGAAACCAGATTCCCCAGCATAAGGTTCCTCAAGGTTCTTCCCATAATGCATTTTGGTAGCATGTGACTCCCATGAATCCCTCCCTCCACACGATGTAGCGGAACCATGGTTCATCAGACCTCCACCTTCTGTCATTGTTCCATTCCATGGTCCAGTTCTAATGGTGACTGTTGGTGCTTTCAGCACTGGACAGCGGTCAGCATGCTCCATACACAACAAGCTGTGCCGCACTGTGGACCTGACACTCTTCCATCAGAACCAGCCTTCATTCCCCACGGGCATCAATGACCCCCCGGTTGGCCAGCGTTCCGTTCCTTCCTCCTACCACTTTTCAGAGATACTGCCCCCTGCAGACCGGGATACCTCAGGAGATGTGCGCTGATCCCTCACATGGTCCAAACATTACAATCAAATTCTTACTTCCTGCTTCCAACATTACCTTTGAGCTTTGTGGAAACAGTTTGGGGAAGGCCTTTTTTTTTTTTTTTTTGGTGGAGTTTGGCATGTTCCATGCAGATTTACCTGTCTGATGTTCTGACCCACGTACTCGATCACCATCTCATCTGCTGAAATCGGCTCCATCGCAAACAGTCCCCACTCGTGGATGCGGCTGCGTCCGAAGCGCAGCTTCTTTTTCCGGAACTGCAAAGAAATAGATAAGAATGAAATAACTCCTGCAGATGCATTAGGTCTGTATGTAATGACTTAACTTAAGGAAGACAGGATTCAACAGGAAGATTATACATACAGTGTTCAGCCAACATCACGTATACGTGGAGATTTAATTAGCTGGACTGCAGAAGACCAATTATTTAGACTCATGACCTCTACACTGCTCGGCCGAACGAAAAAGTCCTCATTTTTAACGTGAGTTCTAAGACCTGGGGTGGGGCTTCACTTCAAGCGTTTTGTTTCAATTTAATCGCTTCAGTCCTGAATATACTGACCCTGCATTAAAGCATTCACTCTTCACAAGACTTTCCCCGCTTGCTCAGGTATTCAGGGCTATTGCGAGGTCAGACACTGATGCTGAATAAAAGGCACGGTCAGCACTGCAATTAGTTTCGGGCTCGGTTTATCCAAAATTAGCTCATAACTAAAACTTTAGAGAAGTTGGTTGGTTATTTAAGACCAAGACGGGTTGGAGATCATGTGACTGGTTATGAAATGGTAGGCAGTACGTGTTTTAAAGGAAGAAGGAAGACTAAAAATAACGTGAGTCAATTCTGAGGTAACTCAAAATAAACCTGGTGCCAGCATGCCGCCAGATTATAAACATATTACCAAGAAATAAATGCCAGGTGACATCATCGTGACTCAAAGCCTCAGCGGGCAAAAGTTCAGGACAAGTACGATCACAGAACTAAAAAAATAAAGATAAAAAAAATCAGGAATAACGCTCTTATTGTGGCCGTGTGAATCGACGCGTTTAAAAACTTGGCAGTGAGATATTACTGGAAAATCCCGTTTATCTGTCGCATCTCCAGGCAAAAAAACAAAAAGTCCCCGGGTCGATTACTGTCCATTCTGTGATGTTTTACAGCAGTAAAGACAACCACGGCATATTTAAAGCAATAAGGCACAAAAGGGCATGCATTATTGTGAATATACTACGGAAAATAGGGACTAATAGTGATATCTTTACACCTCTGCCCGTGGTTTATTCACAATAATGCTCGCCCTTTTGTGCCTTAATCGTTTTTATTAAACCAGTTACCAACAAAATAATCATAAAAAAACAAGGTTTGATTCATAAATGCATTAACTGAAAGTAAAAGATTTCTGGTTTCTTTAACAATCAAATACTGCCTTCTAGTGGCCAAATTACAGAACACCGCTTGAACACAGAGAGATACCGCAGAGAGATACCGTGTGGCATCGCTCACCACGCCGAAACGGGAAGGCGCGGAAGGCAACCGCCGCAGGACAGCTGGGGACCTGGCGGTTTTGTGTGGCCATCGGCACGGGAGGGTGGAAGAGCCTACGTGGACCGGGATGGCACGCAAGTGGCCCCCACGCTAAGGGGATGACGTCAGGAGCTCGTGGGCAGACCGAAACGGAGCCACGGCATGCATGGAGGCGGGAGAAACATCAATCAGACTTTCTCCCTCTGTCCATGACAGCTTGTGCACACAGTCACACCCCGCCCCTCCCTCAGCCAATCAGATTCATGGACCAGAACTACCCATTTTATTAGAGGTGTTACAGCACAGTATAATGGATGGCAACCGTCATGGTTGACAGTAGTAGTGGCAACTGTCGCTTATGAGATGTTATGGTTTTCATGACTATGGATTCAAGGTAATTCGGCCGCTCTAAAATTGCCCCATATAGTGTGAGTGAGTGCGCCCAGCTATAGATTGGCACCCTGTCCTGGGAGTATCTGCTCAGCAGCCGAGACGTTCTCCCCTGGATGGGCATGGGGAACCCCATCCGTGACCCCCGTAGAGGAATAAGCGGAAGATAATGAATGAATAAAGCAATCCATTAATAGAACATGTTGATGTTCAGTACTTTAGTGTTGATACGGTTTCTAGCGGCAACGGTCACGTGCATCCGAAAAACGCACCAACAAACGTCTGAGTGAATCCAAGCGCCTCACCTTGAGTTGGTTGAGTTTCAGCAGGTCGGAGTCCCTCACCGCCTCCGTTCCGATCGCACTGAGGAGGCGCCTTTGCTCCGAGCGTCGCTCAGCCAGCAGGCGGTTCGAACCCTGAGTAAAACGATTGGGCGTTAAAAACCGAGACCAAATGTCATCAGCCTAAAACAGAAGCAAACGTACCGCCGTATCGTAATCCGCCGCGTCCGACCGAGCCTCCGGTCCCTCCACGTCCAGGTACACGTCCTTTTCTTTGCGGCTTATGGCGTAGTAACCCTCGCTGCGGGCGCAGCCGGTGAGATGCTCCCTCAGCTGATTGTCCACGGCCTTCTTCTTACGCCGCGGGTTCGGGATGTTGGTGAGTGCGGCGGGGGGGGTCAAGGTTTACAACTACTCAACTTTTTTGCTTTAGCAAAAAACACCCAAAAAATAATGTCATTATATAAGGAGATAATAACCCAGATTTTTTTTTTCTTGGCATAATTGTTGGCACCAGATGGGCTGATGCAAAAGACGAGCGTTTATGATAAAAAGCAGCAGTGAGTGTTCGTGCCGTACTATCCCACCGTATGAGGTATCAGATGAAGTTACCACAC
>JAOUQT010325293.1:0-13831 GCA_025769995.1 Xyliphius kryptos | reverse complement strand
TTAAAATCCCTTACTTTTTCTCTTTAAATGATACATTTTCTCAGTTTAAACATTTGATATTACATTACAGTTACAATATTTACAATATTACATTTGATATTACTTGAAATGTAGCGTGCCAATATGCAAATTCTCTATTTTCTATTTAAGTGGTACATTGTGTGCTTGTTGTGGATCCTACAATAAATAGAGAAAACTCATGCATCAAAAAAAGAAAATGGCGACATTTGCCTTCAGCCTGAATGGCATTAGTCTGTCTATTGAGTTTGCTAAATGCCACGTATAAAGAGCAGCCTCCCCGAGGCAAGGACGCTACTCTATTCCATTTAACCCATGTGCATTTCTAATCGCTCTCTCAGTGGCATCAACTGGATTAGAATTGGGTCAATACAGTGAAGCAAGTGACACGACTGTGTAGTCGGCACTCTCAGACAGATATTAGGCAGGACATACAGGAGTCTTCACTGGGTCAGAGAACGGATCAAACAGAGTCGAGCGCATAGTCACAAGACTAATGACCGAGCAACCAAAAGATAACCAGTAAGCACAGCCAAACAGTTAACATAAAGACTGCTGCACACTTTATAGGGGATTCTGTAATTTGTGGACCATTTACGTCTACTGATAAAAAATCATTTTAGTAAAGTCATTGGAAATGAAATAGTTGATATAAAATGTATAAAAAGTACATTTATTGCAATACGGCAAAAAAAAGCACTTAAAACCACATCAAATTAAAAGTTTTTTTGAATGTATAAAGCATCAGTACCTAACTCCTAAGGAATTGTTTTCACCCTTGACAAAAATACTGTTCTAATAAAACAATAAATAGTAAATAATCTAAAAAAACCTGGCTGTATCTAGAAGCACCCAATACCTTCTATAAAGTATTCAAACAGGAAAAGCTGAGTATGCAGTAGGCATCAAGTAGTAAGTAAAATTTCCCATGATTGAATGCATTGGAAGACATTTTGAAAGAAGTGACCACGGAACACTCGAACTAAGTGTAAATACACAGAACAACAAAATAAAAGGATTATGATCAATATCCAAAAACAATAAGGTTTTGTAGTGAGTAGAGAAACTTTAACAGTTTGCAGTATGGCACACACACATCATGTCCAAAGCTGCATGGTCACTGCATACTCTCTTACACAAAGTCTATTTGTTCAAGCATTACTTAGTAACTAGTAATAATAAGTAGTAAGTCTGGTTCAGAAGGCAATTTCAGATGTAACAGTACATTTTTGTTTATATCTTTACAGGTGTTTAAACAATATTTTACTGCAACAGCCTGTGATTTTGTAAAGAATATTTGAAAAATAGACACTTGTTTAAGTTGTTGCCATGGAAACAGAGACTGACAGGAGGAACTTGTCAGCCATGTGAGAAGAGTGATATCCTAATGTCTTGAAACATAATTATTTACTTATAAAATCACGTAGTCATCACCATTAACACCATTATAGCCGTATTTTCTTAAATATTGCCGTTATTTATGTATTTGAAGTCCATTTTATACAAGCTTTAGACTAAATTTAACAAATCCATGATCTTGTATCTGTTTTTCCTACAACAAACTTTGATGCTTCTGGAAAGGCTTTGTCAAGGCTTTGTAGAGTTTGTAAAGTAAGCTATCTGTGGAAATGTGGATTTGTTCAGAAGAACATTTATGAGTTACAGAGACTGATGGATGAGAGAGCTTGTAGTCAAAGGCACACCAAACTCACCAAGCCCTGCCGTATTGGACCTTGCTTTGTGCACTGGGGTACATTTATGGAACAGAAAACGATCAAGTTGTTTTATTGGAAGCATATAATTGTTCACAATGCATGCGCATGTGCTTAAGTTCATACACCTGTGACAGTCAAACTAAATGAAGCACCTAAATTCAATAATTAAGTGGTGTGTCCTCCTTTTGTAAATACAATGGTGGTTTCCTTCGATTTCCTCACATACTAAATAGTTTAAATTTAAAAGAATCTTTTTAAGAATATGTTGTAAATACTCCGATGTATGTGTTCTTTTAAATATGATTTGAATGGTTCTAAAGGCACGATCTGGGTCACAATCTGAACTTGGTTGTGAACAACACAGTGAGTACTTTATTATCACTTCTGCTCAGTTTATGCTACAAAGCCACAAACAGTCAATCAAAAACCCATTGCTGGTCAACCAGCTTTAGCTGCATAGGTTTAATTAACCAGTCTTGGAAGATAAGTAAGTATATTATTCATTCAGCAGGACCTTGGTGGTTAACACTAAAGAAGCTTTAACCAACTTGAGTGCAGAACCTCTCTTTTCCCAGAGAGATCTAAACAAAACCATGTAGAGCTGATGGATCCAATATGAACCAGGTCTCTTACCTGAGACGAGGGGGACTGTGTCTCTCTCCCATGCCACAACCGTGACGTACTTCTCCACTGAAGAAGGAATAATGCACTTGAAGACAGCGGTGCTGCCTCTCATGGCTGTCTGGTCCGCCACACGGACCGTATACGGCTCTCGAAGGACTGGAAAAAGGAAACAGCAGGGTGTGAAGACAAACATTAAGGAAAAAAACAGAAAATTCATGAAAAATATTCTTCATTTGTTACAGCTGATTCTAGATAGATATATAAAGCTATAAAGTAAATATCTTATAAATAAATATACATATCTATCTATCTGTCTGTCCGCCTATTCAGACGGCTGGTCAAATCT
The DNA here is from genome assembly GCA_025769995.1 of Xyliphius kryptos. Classification (NCBI taxonomy): domain Eukaryota; kingdom Metazoa; phylum Chordata; class Actinopteri; order Siluriformes; family Aspredinidae; genus Xyliphius; species Xyliphius kryptos. The sequence goes on along the minus strand of JAOUQT010325293.1, from coordinate 11,128 downwards.
AGAATTTTAATTGATTTCCATTTTTACAAGTGCATGAACGACATTGACTCTTTTAAATCAGTGTGGAGCAGTTTGCTCGATCGAGGATGACGAGCTCTGCTTCGCACCACACTTAGGAGGTCTCTTTTTTGATACCCTTGGAAACTTAGCCTTTGTTAAAATAAAGCGTTGTTAAAAGTAAAAAAAAAAAAAAGTCTCTCTCTGGTGATTATTTAATTCTTTAATATTTGTTAAAAGGTCTCTTTTTGATACCCTTTAAAATTTTGCCTTATATATAAGTGTGTGTATATACAAATATACACTGTGCCAATACGTATTTAGTCAGCCACTGATTGTGCAAGTTCTCTTACTTAGAAAGATGAGAGAGGTCTGTAATTTTCATCATAGATAAACTATGAGAGACCATCCAGGAAAATCCAGGAAATCACACTGTAGGATTTTTAAAGAATTTATTTGTAAATTATGGTGAAAAACAAATCAATAACAAAAGTTCAACTCTATATTTTGTAACATAACCTTTGATGCCAATGACAGAGTTCAAACTTTTCCTGTAAGTCTTAACCAGGTTTGCATACACTGTAGCTGCTATTTTGGACCATTCCTTCATGCCGATCTCCTCTAGAGCAGTGATGTTTTGGGGCCGTCATTGAGCAACACGGATTTTTAACTCCCTCGACAAATTTTCTACGGGGAAGAGGTCTGGAGACTGTCTAGGAACCTTAAGGAACCTTAAGGTAAAAATCCTTCGTCCTTGTCTGAGTGGTGTTTTTGGGATCAAATACATGTACACCAGCAAAGATTTGTTTTGTTCCTATTTGGGCTGAGCACATGGGACATTCTTATTCATCATGTCCTCCCTCACCACATCTGTACATCCGCACAAATTTTTTGGCTTTCTTCAACTTCTTCTCCCACCTTTTTTCTAGTGGTAATTGTGAATAAAAAGAAATCTTATGTTAAAGTGTACATTACATGAGAATATTAATGACCAATGTGTGGAAGTTCTAAGCACTCCTGACCTTTAGGCCACGTGAAGCACTCTGGAGTACTCACCAGCCTTGATGTGGACATCTTGGCTTCTGATTTTCCCTGAAGGATTTTCAGCGGTGCAGTAATAGGTGTTGTCGTGGATTACTTTGTTATAACTGGAGGGAGGGAAGTGGAAGATCTGGAGCGTGCCGTTGGGGTGCACGTGGCGGATCCCCGGCACGTTGTAGCTCTCCTCGCCGGTGGCCAGGTACCAGCGCAGCGTGGCCGGGGGAACAGCGGCTGCGGGACAGGGCACCAGCGTCCCTGTGGTGCTGGCGAACACTACCTCTTGCAAAGATGCATTGACAAAATACAAGCTGGAATGTAGATCTTCACTGAGGACTGCAAGAGATGAGACAAAGGGTTGGTTTAGAGTTCAAGGTTTTTATAAATATATATTATACAGTGAGAAATAGTAATATATACAGTATAGAGTGTACATATATACAGTTATATATACATATATACTTTTGTCTTCTACTTTTAACTGTTCTTTTCTAAGTACAAGAAACTGAAAACTTCCACGTATCTCTTATATAGTAAAATGGGAAGAAACACCCCAGACTGGTCGCCAGTCTATCCTAGTGCAGATACAAAAACACATTCACATCTAGGCAGTTTATCACCACCACTGACCTCCTGGTATGTGAGAAGAAATATTCTCAGAGATAAAACACCTGGGGACCATACAAATTTTTTAGCCTATGGCCTAGATGTCAAACCAAGGTTGTTTTTGCTGTTGGGAGAACCTGCTAATCACTATTGTAATGAAGCTTATGAAGTCAGACTCGTAACTGTAATGGGAGCCTGCCTAAAAAGGCACAGTATGTGATAAAAAATCAGATGGTCCGAGATGAAAACTAGAGCTTTAGTAACGTTATGTTAGGAGTACTGGTATTTTTTGAAGACTGAGAACTTTAATAATGGAGTTATAAAATGCTGACGCTTATTTTGTCTGAGAACACATTTTGGAAAGCATGAAAAATTCAGACAGTGTTCCAGCCAGGCTGCTTCTCCACTCTGATTCCACGAGGCTCTGATGGACACACGGCTCCTGGGACTGGAGATGGAGAAGTGCTTATTGTTTTAGTGCTTTTGCAAAGGCGAGGTGAAGGAATGGAAGTGCTCTTAAACAATTCCACACAGACCCTGCAGTGATTAGATCAAGCTACTGTGCATCACTATCACCTTGCTTACTTTGAGCTCAATGTTGTTATAGGTTGAATTTGTTGGTTTCAATAGACAGGAGGGTTCTCTTATCATTTACTAACCTTTTAAAAGGATTTTTATTTCAATTTTAATCAAATTTGCTTTCAGACCAATTCTCAAATGACTGCAGTCCACAGTGCACAATTATTTTTTAATAATGGCTCATGAGTACATGAAATGTTGTTTGATTTAGTTTTGGCATTAATCAGTCCTGGCATTTAGTCAGGACCTTGGTAAATAGTTTTAATAGATGACACAGCAGCTTCTCTTGCTCCCAGGTACAATGTTCTTCTTTAGTATTCAAAGAATTTTATTGTTTATGATTCGTTTTTTTCTTCAAGTTTTCAACCACAGTATTTTAAATTCCTCTTGAGATATCATCAAAATTTGTATACATTTATACTTTAAATGCTGAGCCAGAGTAGTATACTTTGTTGATGATTGAGCATAAAAACAAATCTTGTAGATTGTAGAAAATGTAAAAATGTAAAAATGTAGGACTTTAAACATCTGACTTTAAAAAAAGGCGTCAAAATGGAAAGTATTGTGCTGAGCTTCAGCCAATCAGAACGGAACGTTAGTACACTGCCAGGACTTAAGTTTTGACCAATCACATCATGCCTTTGACTCTGGGGCAGATTTTTATGTCTCAGCCAAGTTCAAAATCAACCGACTTCTAACTGCAGCTACAATCAACTCAGAAATGGTACATTCTACAAAAAAAACAGTCAATTTCCACAAGGACATGATTGCATATTTCCTGTACAAAGAGAGGACAATGGACTTTATTTTTAGATAAATGGAGCTAAATAGATGGTGATTATGGGGGTTATTCGAATTTAATTGCACTGCACAGTGTTTCAGATGCTTTTCTGGATTAGGTATTTACACCAGGACTTGGCAATCAAAATTTTCTGATACACACACTCCAGCCATTTATCTATCTGCCTGCTTGTCATTTTGTCCATCTGTCCATCCATCCACCCACCCACCCATTCATCCACCAATCCATCCATCCACCACTCACAAACACCTGCAACCATCCATCTATCCATCCATCCATCCAGCCGATAAATATTTCTGCCATTTCTGGCTCTACAGATAGTGAGAATAAATGCCATGGGGTTTGTCGTTACAGAAGATTTGGTTTAGGCTTAAAACATGTTAAATCAGCTTCGGATAAATGTGAACTTGAAGAAATAAAACAGCATGTTTATCAGATGTAAAAATGTTAAAATATCCCACATCTTGAGTTAAAAAAAAATGCTGGGAAATTGCTTGGGTTTTACTATGTTACTTTGTTTTTGAAAAGGTTCATTTCATTACTTGCAGGGCTACATTTTCTACATTTTTGGCTTGTTCCTGTTAGAAGACAACATAGTAGAGAAAATCCACATCAACTTGGGACTGGCACCACAAGTTCACTAATATGTGTACCTCTGATGACTAGAACAATTCATTGTCTCCAATGACTTTGGATAATAAAGGAAACCAAAAATTTCAAAGAAAATATATGCAGGCATATGAAAGACATGCAGTCATTACATAGATAAGACCAATGTTCCCGCCACTGGGAATCGAACCTGGGACCTTCACGTTGTGAGGCAGAAGCCCTAACCGTGCCATACTCTTCTTTTTTTTATTTTATAATGATAATTATTTTGCTTTCGGTTGTATGTTTGAGGTCATTGTCATTTTGTGAAATTAATCTCTAACTAGTTTTTTTTTTACCCAAATACAAACTTTATATTTGTAATTTTGTTGAGTCAAAATTAGTCACATATACTGTAGTCCACCCCAAACATCTGTCCACGTCCTCTTTAGACAATTTGAAGTACTGCAAATCCTGGTAGTTCATTTTTTCAAAATCTATCTGATATAACTGGTGCGGTGTTGAAATAGATTTATGAATACATTCAGCAGCAGCTCATAGTATCTCTAATGTGTTTTATCCGACTGCATGGTTTCTGCATCAGTCTAGGTTTTTTTTTGCATCCTGCTGTCATGAAAGCTTTAATCTCAGCTCAAGACTGACTCTAATGCATGCTCCCAATGTCTCCAGGGACAGGGTGTGACAACATGAGGGCACTTACAGCAAGTCAAGGTGATCTAAGGGAGCCGTGGGCTGCAAAGGTAACGAGGAGGAAAAACATACAGATTTGCTTTCATTTTATGAAATGTCATGCCAAACAGCATAACGATGGCTGTTTAACGGCCTTTACCATCGATGACATAATACAGTTGTGGTGACGTACATCATGTGGTGGCAATTTCTGTCCCTTTCTATAGCCAGTTGGTGAAGTTAATTTACTCAGTATCTGTACTTTATTGCCGTTTTGACAAACTTGTCTTCGTCAAAGTATACAAGTTTACAAACTCATATATTTGATTAGCTGAACACCCGTGCTGCGCTACGATGGAGAACTTAACAAGGTCAAAGTTGAAATGCAATTGTGTTTTAGATGGCAGATGGCTTTGGAATTTTGGACCATGTTATCAAAGAGTAAGGTTTGTGGCAATTAAAAATCTAAAATTTCTGTTTCAAATCCCAATCTGGGTGGAGTTTCCATGTTCTCTTCCAAGGACATGGTAATCAAGATGATAAGTTTCAGATCTGTAGGTACTTGGGAAGACCGGACATGTGACACTGGAGTGGTCTTGAATTCAATAGCGATAGTAAACAAACCATCAAACATATTTGTTTTTTTATTTGTTTTTTGCAGTTCAAACACTTTGCCTTCACTTTTCTGCAAACCACCAAACTTTGTTCATACTTTAAGTTTTTCTCATAATTGACTAAAATGGTTTAAATGCTGTTTAACTTTTCATTCACATTAAACAATATGGAGGAACGTCCAATAACTAAATTAAAATGAATAAAGACCAAAGTGCTTAAACACAGGTTTAAAATAAATCTTTTACACACACCCATGTCAGGTCTCATCGTGCCTGTGCTTGGGTCACCGCGAGAACGATGCCAGTAGGTAGGACATTCCCAGCTCACTCGCTATCTGACGGTAATTAAGTCAGAGCTGTTCAGGGGAAGCAAGGGACGAGGACGGTTAGCATCGGTGTTCCTGTTCATGCCCTCGGGCTCAGGCAGATGAGCCCTGTCCCAATTTGCTCTCATGAATATTAAGCACAGCTCAGGCAGGAAGTTAATTTACCCCCCGCTCGTGGCCAATGTGTAATGACATCGATGGTGCTCAGAGAAGCGACGCCCTAGCAGTGAAGGCCTTGCTGGAAGAACCAGCTTGGTGTATCTTTTTTTTTTTTTTATTCCACCACAGCCCCGCCTTCCTTTTGCCTCTTAAGTGAGATAATCTGAATATCATCTGAACGGCGCTGAATATCATCAGCAGAACGGCGCTGGAGCAAATGCTCATTTACAGCCCGGCCGCTCGCGGTAACGAGATCAAACAGCCTCGGTAGGTCCAAATCAATTACAGTGGTGCGGCTTGTTGACGTCCTAATCTGGTTGAGACGAGGGAGCGGCGGGTCGGCGCTAAATGAGCTGGCTGTGCCGCTGAGCTCCCCAATGTCCCATCAGCAGAACGCTCACGATGAATATGTAAACAGATACACACTTGATTTCTCCACGTGGATGGAGAAACTGTTTTGCAGCATGATTGGGCCGCACGGCTGAATTGCTTCTCTGAGAGGAAACTTTTTAAATGAGAAGCAGCTTGTCACCATTTAGGCAAAATGTATCTTCACAATTTTTGTTGTCTTTAAAATAAACTTTTAAAAACCTGGGCCTGATTATCTGATCGTTTAGGGTCTTAAATTTGCTAAAATTTAATAAGATTAAAATTAAACGTGCTTGTACGCCAAGTTTTTTGAGGGCTTTTTTATTTAAAGACACCTGACTGCAAATTTATTAACACACGGCATGGGGAACCCCCTCGTGACTCAAGTCGAGAATTAAGCAGAAGAAAAATGAATCAATCAAAATGTATGTCAGGTGTGTAGTATGTTATGTGTGTGTGTGAGTGTGTGCAGTTTAGATATTGTGTGTAGTTTGTGTTTCTAGTTTAATTTATCTAAGATGTGTGTTGCGTTTTTAAGATGTGTACTAAGCGTATAAGATGTGTAGCGTGTATGCTATGTGTGAAGCGTATGTAGAAGCGTGTAATGTATGTAAGGTGTGTACTGCATATGGAAGCTGTATTGTATTTGGTCTGCATGTGAAATCTTGTGTGCGAGGGCTGTGCATTTTGTGTGTGCGAGTGTCATGTATGTATGCTGTATATGTGTTTATGTGTATTAAGGTTTATTCAATTTATATATTAATTGTTGTCGTGTTTGGTGTGTTTTATGTGTAATGTGTAGTTAAGGTTATTTATTTATTTTGGTTGTGTGTCATGATGGACGACCATGATGACAGATGTCTTATTGTAGACATTTGGTGTCTTGTGTGTGGCATATGTCTATTGTATATATTATGTGTGTATTGTATATGTTTTTTAAAATACTCTTTTGTACACAGCAGGTGTGTGTTGTACAAAGCAGGAGTGTGTTGTACAAAGCAGGATAGTGTGGTGCACAGCAGGAGTGTGTTTTACCAAGCAGGATGTTTTGTACAAAGCAGGTGTGTGTTGTTTGTTGTGAATGGCTGTTGAATTAAGAGATTTGATTAGGCACCAAAATCACCATTATTTTATAATTTTGAAAAAGCCTGGGGTCTTTGTCTGTTCGTTTACACCCATAAAGCATTATATCACAATCAAAATTCCAGTTCACACCAAGGGCTTCAGTGGAGCTCAGTTTGATGATTTAGCCTCAGGTCAAAATCATAAAATGATTTACCCAAATATTCTACATAGAGACTTCCTAAAATGTTACATATTTAAACAAATATTACAATATATTCTTAACAAAAAATAATTGTAAATGTATTTGAAAGACTACCTTTTAATGAAGCAACTGCAGTGGGCCTAGGACCAACCCTACAAAGGTGGAGGACTTTGTAGCAGTTTGACTAGCCTCTTTAGTGTCCCTCAAGGATAAAATCTTAAAATTTGTTAATTCAATTGTTTGCATTTCCAAAATTGCAATTTCAAATATGCCTCGCTCCATAATGTTAGTGCTATTGCTTTGTGACTGCTGCTGTGTTCCAAACAGATTTATTTCGCCTCTGTCGTCGAGCCGATGCTGAGCCACCCTGTGACCCCGGGCTATCGGTGAATCTGCATCAGTGTCCGCGGATTGTGGTGGAATCGGAGTGGAAAATTGAAGATGACCAAATAGTCCCGGGGTTAAATGTGATCGGGGGTCGGGGAGGGGGGTTGGTTGGAAGGATCGGGTCATGTGACGAGGCTGCAGCTCAAGGCTACCGTTTCCTTTTCTTCTTCTGAAGCTCCCACCCCCTGTCCTCATCCTCCCACCATCCTCATACGGCAACCTACTCCATTTTGAGATGCAGCTCAGCATCCCCCCGTCTCCGGCTACCAGAAAGGCAGGGAGACGTCTCAAAAAAACCCACATGTGCAAAAACAGCACCCTAGTTTCATCTCGCTGATGTATCACCCCTGGGACACTTTGTCTGATGTACCTATAAATCTTCATGATGGACACTTGGCAAATTGGTGCTGCATGCATATGGTTTTAAAAACCTCTGAGCAGAGGCAAATGTTGAAGTGAGGTTTAAATAATCATCCTTTTATTTCACAGCCTGCGTTTTCCCTTCAATCCCAATGATAATGGGTCGTGTTTAGCTAAGGGAATTGACACTACAAACCAAGGCAGTCAAGCATATGGAAATGTATTTGGATCGTTTAGTACTCTGGATTAATCGAATTATAATTTAATCATCTGATCAAACAGCAATTAGCATAATCACTTCTGGGGACGGGCTGATAGAGAGGACGGGGACATAATAGGCCCGGGGCTGGCGGCACTTTAACGAGACGCTTCACATCTCCGAGTGATGACACGCTGCCCATTTTACATATGAATACTCATTTAAATCCGTGCTTAGCTGTTACGCTATATACGCAGCGGGTCGAGGCACTGTCACCATCCATGATCTCTTATCTCTAACTCACATGTCCGCAGTCTGGGTTTCTGGCCTTCTACGATATGCCTTCCAAATATTTTAGGGTCATATATTTAAAAGTATGTCTGCACACCATAAAAAGGAAGGAGGTGTCCTGAAATCATTAATTTGCATTCTGAGTTATATATATTTTTCAAACCGGTGCAACGTCTTAAAGTTCTAATAATGAACTACCATAGAACAAACTGTAGTGACAGTGGCAGAGGAAAACTCTCTGGTGTTTGTTTTGTTTTCACAGGAAGACTGTGAGGACCGAGTTGTAAATATGGACAAAAATGCATCCCACAGCCTAAAAAAACGTATAAAAAAATGTTCCGGACAGCTGCAGCATCCGTCTGTGTAATGCCCTATTTTCAAAATTCCCAAACTCATTCACTGTTTTGTTGCTTATTCCAACAACTCAGCATCCCACTGGAAATTTTCCCAGAACTCCTAATTACTCAATCTGGTGCAGCTTGTTGGCCATCACTATGAATGGCCAATATGGCAAAGGAACCAAAATGGTACCAAAAGTGTATCCCGTAGTCACACTCATGATAATAAAATTTCACATCACTAGTATGGCGCTTGTATCCAGGTGGCAAAATGCCAAAATTAGCTTCTGGACCCCCCCCCCCCTGACTCAACTGATACTCAATAATAAAGCACTCAGAAAACAAGATATGGGAAGAAATGCTGAATGAGGACATCTGCAATTACTGTTGTAGTGACTGTAGCATCAGTCCTGCCACTTTGCTTCTGCTAAAAAAGCAGCAGTGTTTCATTTACCTACTACACATCGTTCTGGGGAAACCTGTAGTTCAAAAAATAAAATAAATAAGGCAGTTTACATGAGAGATGAGCATTAGCAACAAGCTGCTTCCCTGCTGGATGACAGAAGAGCTCTCATTAACGGCCTGCATGGGCTTCTGCCAACCAGCACAATCGTTATACCAAGTGTGCTCGTTATGCCAAGTCATCAGAGCCGGAGATGAACTACTCCTGCGAAACTCACTTTATTAGTCCTGTTTGTCAGCTACTGTTACCTCTGTCTGTTTTGCTTTTCAGTACCAAAGAGACATCTTTCAGGTAAGGCAAAGAGAAAAAGAGCAATAGCATAAACTAGTTCAGACGTTATTAAAACCAAAGGTTGTTCTGGTTAAATCAGCTTAGACGGCAGAATGTTCTTAAAGGTTTTTTAAAATAATTGCAAAAAAACATTTAAATGCTTTTGTATCAAGCCAAATTATATATACTACTACTATGGCTTATCTGGGCCACACATCCCAAAATACATCTTTGCTCATGTTTGGCAGACTTATGGCAGTGCTACCTACATTTGAGCTCTTATGGCTCACATTTGATTTGGTATGGGTTTTGGAATGCCTACTTATGGCTATAATGTGGTACATAAGTTGCTCACATTTTGCAACCAAAAGGAGTTCACCAAAGTTACATTAATACATAAAGCAGGTGGACTAGACGAAAATGTGAGCCAGAAAACTTGCTATGTGGGCACTATTTGCTTGTCATTATTAGTTATGTCAACAAACTATGGGGGGTATTTTCTTAACTGATTAGTCATTAATTAGTGAAATGCAAATTCATTGTGCAAGATCAACAAGAGTATATTGGAAGAAAGGCCACTGGATAAAACTGCAGTGCTGAATAACTGACAATTTTATATTAGGATTGATAATATATATGTTTTGTTAATCTGTGTTAAATTCAATAAGAGACTTTTATTTTACTTAGCTTTACATTTTGCATGGAAGATCCATTCAACATTACAGACGTAATGTCAGCCATTTTGTAGTTCTCAATAGTAAGTCTGGTTCACTATATAGTTGACTGCAAAGGTCCCAGAATGCACTGGGAATATCTAATGATGCAATGCAGCAGTTAAGAGAATAACAGAGTTTTGGAAGAAGTGCACTACACATACTCGATTCATTTAACTCTGTTAGAGGTTTAAATGCTTAATTGATCAAAAGAAAATTGCACAATTGCAAATACCTGCTGCATTTTTACAATTAGCTTTAAATTCACATTTTAAATTACACTTTTGTCTCAGGACGTTCATTCACTTATTGCTTCATTATGGAGTTGGTGTTTTGAAGTTATAGAGCTAAAATATGAATCAATACAACTTTCCTATGGCCTTAAAAGCGGCCTGGTCATTTTTTTCTGGTGGTTTGACACCTTAAACATTTTATTGGGTTTATTTTTAAACGTTTGCTCCCCCACATTAATCTAGGAAATTAAAACAACATTTTAATTTAAACAAGGGGTGCCAAAACTTTTACTGTCTTATTCAGACTTATCCCACTGTTCTTTTATTAGGCAGAATCCTGCATCTCGGGCCTCCTCTCTGTTTGCACTGCTAATTAGCATTCAATTTAGTTTGTATCAGATTTGGCATTTTGTGCAAACATCAGCGTTGTCGGTAACGGCACACTTTTTCAAGGACGGGTTTGTTGTCCCAATTACGGCTGAGTTTTAATGGAGATGTGGTAAGAGAAAGAGAGCGAGAGAGCACTCAAGAGCAAAAAGAGCCCTTGAAGATGGATCTTCATTATTTAGGATGCAAATGGCTTAATTGTACAGTGTACAAACAGCACCGCTACAGAATTTTATAATGAATCATTGAGTAAAACATGGAAAACTGTAAAACAAGGCTGAGATCAGTCTGTAGTAAAGTCTATAATCATTTATTACCCAAAAGCATTTAGATTTTACAGCTTTTACCAGATGCTTTTACCCGATGCTCATACCCATACAGATAGATAGATAGATAGATAGATAGATAGATAGATAGATAGATAGATAGATAGATAGATAGATAGATAGATA
>JAOUQT010325286.1:0-13832 GCA_025769995.1 Xyliphius kryptos | reverse complement strand
AGGGCAATTTAGAGCACTCAATTTACCTTGCATCCATGTTTTTGGGATGTGGGAGGAAACCGGAGAACCCGGAGAAACCCACGCAGACACGGGGAGAACATGAAAACTCCACCCAGATTGGGATTCAAACCGGGAATCTTCAGCGCTGAGAGGCTAACTTGCTAACCACTAAGCCACCGTGCCCGACTCCAGGTACAAATATCTAAAATGACTAAAATTTTCAATTCATAAATCATTTAACTGTATACAAATTTTCTTATTAAGTTTCTTATTTGAAACTTAATAAATCAAAAGCAAAATGATTTGCCTTTTATTGAGATACAGAATCAGTAATCCATGGGTTGACAATAGACGCCCCTGTCAGACCTAGTCCACGCGTAGCCGGTTATCTGGAAAAATGAATAAGTTTTTTATGCATTTGGGCCTCGTATCCATGAAAACGTAGTTTTCACCAAAAATATTCATAAAAACTCTGGGCAAAGTGAAGATTTTGAAATATGAAACAGCATTTTAAGATCCTGAACGTCCCCATCTGTGACAAATAATGCGACGATGAAATCACACATGCGGCTGTTATTGATTTTGCATTTGAAGAAAATGAATGCTCTGAAGAACTTCTGATTATTATGTTAATTCAAATTATTTTTGCTCGTTTCGTTTTACAAACCAAATTGTTACAATGCATTAAGGGGCACTGAAGAAGGATAACTTGGAGGTGTATGTTTTGAGGAATTCTTATTGGCTGACATAAATTTTAGCTTTATGTTACACTGAAATCTATGCCCTTCAGATTTTTTACGATAAATTACAGTCACTGGCGTGCTTCTGAAGGTTCATGTGGATAAAAACTTTTTTTAAAATGATCCATATGTATGATTATTATTTTTGAAAGCAATTTGCTGAATATGATGTCCTTTTTTATAAATACCCAGCTACGTGTGGACTAGGCCTCAGTCTAAAAAATGGTTTTCATTTACAAACTTCATATTCTAAAACAGAAACATTTATTTAGCTTAATAATTCTTATTTGTTTCATCTGGATACGAGGGTGAATCAGCACATTAGCAATGTGTAGCATTTAATGCTCAACATGCAAAAACAACTGAAGTCAGTGGACAACCTTGGTGCTAAAATCCAAATTAGACAACACATGTTGTCTTTCAAATGAAGGACACAGCATCAAATTTTTGTGAAAATTTGTGAAAGACTTCTTTCAAACAGAAGTCTTTCAATGCATCCAAATTAGCATGCTTTATTTCGTGGTACCATCTGATATTGCAGAGACACCTTCGTTACAGATCAGGCATGTTGACTTTGCTGGAAATGCTGTTGCTGTTTTTTTCTGAAAGCATGGCATCGTTTACATTATTTTGACCATTTCTTATTTTCTACAAATAAATACTATATATTTTTTTGCTTGAACTTGGACATGTTGTCAGTAGTTTATAGAATAAAAGAACAATGTTCATTTTACTCAAACATATACCTATAAAAAGTCAAATCAGATAAACTTTTCCAGAGCTGTATACTGAAGTATATATAATAGTATTAGCATCAATGTTTGGAAAAGAAGTAATCTTTTTAGGGAAATCCCATTATTTAAAATAAAATACATTTCCGTATTCCGTTTGATTGATCTTCCTCCTGTAAAGTATAAGGGAAGTTGTCAGACAATAATGAGGTGGCACTACCCGCACTTGTGGTCCCATCTTTTCGAAATTTGGTACACAGCTTTGTATTGATTCCAATGTATTAATACCAATTCTGAACATGCACCACGCTGGACACCATAATAAACTTTTTTGTAGTATAACGAGTTCCAGCGCAACACGCAGGTTTTTTGCTAATCATTAATAAATGAATGATGTTCATGAACAAAAACAAGAAAAAAACTCTCTGTTCCTTAGGGAGGTGATTGAATCATACATCAAAGCCAAATACATTGAGATGTGGTTCTTTAAGTGGCCATCTGATGAAGAAAGCAGGATGAGGGTCATGAAGATAAATCACTTAAAAAATGTTGAAACTTCAGAAAAAATTAAAACTTCGGAAGGAGCTGAAACCACAGAAGAAGCTAAAACTTCAGAGAAAGCTGAAACTTCAGAAGCTGAAACCTCAAAAGAAGCTGAAACCTTAGAAGAATTTGAAACCCCCGAAGAATCGGAAACCTCAGAAGAATCGGAAACCTTCGAAGAATCGGAAACCTTTGAAGAATCGGAAACCTCAGAAGAAGCTGAATCTTTACAAGAAGGTGGAGCTTCAGGTGAGTTTAAAGCTCCAGTCAGTAACACTACCAAGAATTACCGTATATACTATACTGTATAAGTTAAAGTTTAAGTAATTTACAGTATCTATATAGCACTTTTTACTTACAACAGGGCATTGTCATAAAGCAGCTTTACAGTGTTATGAGCCTAAAGCCCCAAAGAGCAAGTCTACGCGACACTGGCAAGAAAAAACTCTTAATATCTTACTTTTTTTTAAAGGAAGAAACCTTGAGAGGACCAAGGCTCAGTGGGGGACTCATCCTGCTTGAGCAAGGTGGCTGGCAAGGGCAAAGAAGGGGGTGAATGGGTAGCATGAATAGTGTAGGACATCCATTTACAGATTAGTTAGGGATTTGGTGTCCGTATTTAACTAGAAAACTTTATAAACTATATTCTCTATATTGGGAAAAGTATTTGCTTACACATACAAATGATCAGAATCAGGTGTTCCAATGACTGCCATGGCCACAGGTGTATAAAATCAAGCACCTAGGCATGCAGACATGTTTTTACAAATATTTGTGAAAGAATGGGTCACTTCCAGGAGCTTAGTGACTTCCAGCGTGGAACTGTAATTGGATGCCACCTGTGCAACAAATCCAGTCATGAAATTTTCTCAATTCTAAGTATGCCATCGTCAACTGTCAGCTGTATTCTAAGAAAATGGAAGTGTTTAGGTACGACAGCAACTCAGCCACCAAGTGGTAGGCCACGGAAACTGACGGAGCGCGGTCAGTGGGTGCTGACGCCCAAAGTGCCAAGAGGTAGCCAACTTTCTGCAGTCAATCACTACAGAAGTCCACCAAACTTCATGTGGTCTATAGATTAGCTTAAGAACAGTGTGCAGAAAGCTTCATGGAATAGGTTTTCATTGTCGAGCAGCTGCATCCAAGCCATAAATCACCAAGTGCAATTGGATGCAGGGATGAAAAGCATGCTGACAGAGTCTGGTATGGATAAACTTGCCTGCACAGAATCATGGCCTTAACGTGAGAAAACATCTTTGGTATGAATTAGAGCAGAGCCTTAAAGCCAGGCCTCCTCGTACAACATAAGTGCATGACCTTACAAATGCACTTCTGAAAGAATGGTCAAAGATTCCCATTAACACATTCCTAAACCTTGTGGTCAGCCTTCCCAGAAAAGTTGAAGCTGGTCTAGCTACATAGGGTGGACCGAGGTCATATTGGACCCTATGGACTAGGAATGGGATGTCATTTAAGTTCATGTGAGTCAAGGCAGATTAGCATATACTTGTAATATATGCAATATAGTCTAAGTCCATTTAATTCATCCTCCAGGACTATAATGCAGTCCAACAATAGTCCAGGCTCCATTGCCACAGTGCTCTGGCAGAGCCTTGAACAAACAGCTGGCGACAACTCAAGACGAAAAAAAAAAAAAAAACACACACACAAGACAAGAAATATATTTGTTCTAGCAGCAATACAGCATTTTCCACACTTTGCCATTCGGTTCATTAACTTGTATTAATATATTTATGTTTTGTACTGAATAATCCGATTAAATAGTTCAATTAAATTATTTCTTGTTCATTCCTCTAAAAATATTCCTTCCAACTGCAGAATTAAATTTCTTAATTGCACAAATACAGAATGAGGAAAAACAAACAGGAGTAACAAATGTTGTAATTTTTAAGTTAATGTAATGAATGTGTCAAAAACCATTCTGTGTGTGTGTGTGTGTGTGTGTGTGTGTGTGTGTGTGTGTGTGTGTGTGTGTGTGTGTGTGTGCTCAAAAAGGTGTAAAAAATAAGGGAGAGCCGCCGGTCCAGACAAACCTGACTTTTTCCAAAGGTCTGTTTACCTCACAGCTTCATCCATGAATCTTTCATATTCAGGTTTTATAAAGTTTATATCATGAAACATTCTAATGGTTTACAGATGGAGTTACTTGGTGCTTTGTTCGGGGAAGTCTGCTTGGTGAAGGTGCAAGTGGTTTTGTGTACGATGCAGTTTGTACAACCAATGGGAATAAGGTGAGTTATGGAAACCTTATACAGATAATACACTGAATTATATAAAGTCTCTGTTTGCACTGTTGCTAACATTTTAAGTAAGGAAAGTAATTATTTGCTGCCCTAAAAGTCACTAGAAGTGGCTAAATGATGCCATCGCCTAATTTGCATAATAGTACTACTTTAATACTTCGTCTGCACCAGGTGTTCTGAACTAGTCATCAAGTTGCAACCCACTTTTATGGAATACAAATCAAACAAATTATTTAAAGTCCAGTTCAAGAGACTCCAAAATACTTGAGTATTGGAAAAATGAAAAATTAATTTAAATATCATTGAAGGAAATAAGTATTTGTAAAACATAGTAAAACATCATTTAATACTTGGTGGTAAAAACCTTGTTGGTGAGCACAGCAGTAAGACATTTCTTGTAGTTGTTTATAAGGTTTGCACTTTAGGAGTCATTTTGGCACACTCCTCTCTGCAGATCATTTCCAAATCCTTAATGTTTTTAGGCATGCCTTTGGAAACTTGCAGCTTTAGTGTATTACCAAATTACTGCCTTGATTATTATGGCCTATCCTGTAACAAAAGTTATGTTACAAAGTATTGAGTTGAAGTTTTGTTATTGACCAAATACTTATTTTCCACCATCATTTACAAAGAAATTCTTTTTTTTTTTTTTTTATTTTACAAAGCGATTTTTAGGATTCTTTATCATTCTGTCTATTGAAGTTCACCTATTATAAAAATGAAGACCATCTTTCTAAGTAGAAGAACTTCCACCATCAGTGACGTTTTGCCCCACCATATATGCATTTATCTTACGCAGTGTCAGTCCCCTCAACCATGGTATGTGCCTCTAGGCAAAAAGCTTAGAATTTAGTTAAATAACACAAAATTTATTAATGTAATTTATGTAAAAATAGAGAATGCAATGTGGGTCTAAATTAGCGGTTCTGAAATGGTGGGTTGCGACCCAAAAGTGAAATAAAAAATAAAATCGCTGAAATTGGCTGCATGTATGGAAAGTTATCCCTGATAAGGATTCAAGGAGGATTTATTGTTATTTTTATCACATGTAGCATGTCATAAAAACGAAATTATGGCCCACGGACCCAGAGTAACGTTCAATTGTAACAGAAATAGAAGCGATTTTTTATGAAAACACATTAAATACTATATAAATTTTCTCTCTTATTTGATTTCCCACTGATTTTGGAGGTTTGTATTCTGACAAATATTTTATGGTAGCTTAATTTTAACAGTGAGAAATGGAGTATCAAAAAGAAAATCTAGAAAATTAATAATATTTAAATATAAAAATCATTGGAATTTTATTGAAGGACTCAGTGAAGTCGTGACTTGCATGAGACATACCTGTCCCAGATAGTCACCTGTATAAAAGGCCTCCTGCCAAAAGTCTCAGTACCACTCCAATATCTCCACCATGGACAAGATAAAAGAGCCGTCTAAAGATGTCAAGGACAAAGGGGTTGACCTGCCTACACAAGGCTGGAATGGGCTACAAAGTCATAAGTAAGAAGATGGATGAGAAGGTTGACAAATAAAATGTTTATCAGAATATAAACCTCCAAAATCAGTGGGAAATCAAATAAAAGAGAGATAGAGAGAGAGAATTTATATAGTTTTTAATGTGTTTTCACAAAAAATCGCTTCTTTTCTGTTACAATTAATCTTTTTGGGAATGGCTTTCCATACATGCAGCCAATTTCAGCGATTTTATTTTTTTATTTTACTTTTGGGTCGCAACCCACCATTTCAGAACTGCTAATTTAGACCCACATTACATTCTCTATTTTTACGTAAATTACATAAATACATTTTGTGTTATTTAACTAAATTATAAGCTTTTTGCCTAGAGGCACATACCATGGTTGAGGTGACTGACACGGCGTAAGATAAATGCATTTATGGTGGGGCAAAACGTCAGCCACTGATGGTGGAAGTTCTTCTAATTAGAAAGATGAGAGAGGTCTGTCATTTTTATAATAGGTGCACTTCAATAGACAAAATGATAAAGAATCCTAAAAATCACTTTGTAAGTTTAAAAAAAAAAAAGAATTTCTTCAACTCAATACTTTGTAACATAAACTTTGTTACTAGCCTAGGTTTCCTGTAAGTCTTCAGCTGGTGTGCACACACTGTAACTGCTATTTTGCTTCATTCCTTTATGCAGATCTTCTCTAGAGCAGTGATATTATGGGGCTGTTGCTAGGCAACACAGACTTTCAACTCCCTCTACAAATCTTCTATGGAGTTAAGGTCTGGAGACAGGATAGGCCACTTCAGGAGCTTAAAATGCTGTTTTACGGAGCCGTTGCCCAAACGGTGTGTTTGTGATCATGGTCATGCTGGAAGACCCAGCCAAATTCCATTTTAAATGCCCCTACTAATCGAAGGAGGTTTTGGCTTTAAATCCCTTAACACAGATCAGTTGTCCTGTCCCCTTTGCATAAAAAGCCCCAAAGTTTCACAGTAGGTATGTTATTCTTGGGATGCAACTCAGCATTCTTCTTCCTTCAAAAATGTCAAGTTGAGTTTTTATCAAAAAGTTGGATTTTGGTTTCATCTGATCACATATTTTGCCAATCCTCTTCTGGATCATCCATATGCTCTCTTTAGACGGGCCTGGGCATGTCCTGGCTTAAGAAGGGGGACATGCCTGGCACTGCAGGATGGAAGTCCTTCTGGACGTAGTATGCTACTGATGTTAGCCTTAGCTACATTGGTTCCAGCTCTTTGCAGGTCATTCATCATGTCCCTTCATGTAGATTTGGGATATTTGCTCACTGTTCTCATGATTATTTTGACTCCATGGGATGAGATCTTGATTATTTTGACCCCATGGGATTATGGTGTTGTATGTCTTCCATTTATTCACACCAAATGCTAATACTTTTTATGCCCCACTGTATATTTACATCCCACTCCATCATTAGGGTTTGGGGTCAGTGGCAGCTTGGCTGTGAACAATGTCTTAAAGTATTGTTTAACCTAAATTCATAAAATTAGACATAAAATAACTGCACTGAAATTGTGTTACAAAAAGAACATGTAATGCAAAAAATCAATTGAAAACCAAAGACCAAACTCAACATGAAGTCTTGCGTGTGCGTGAGAATGTGTGTGTGTGTGTGCGGGTCAAAGTTGGCCTTGCAAATGTAGGCATCACATTAGGCTTGTTTTGTTTTGTCTAGGGGCACATACTGCCCCGATCATTATTCCATATTTCCCTGTTTTGCTTGGAATGTACATCTTGAAGGAAAAGCAATCGGTGAAAGAAACCAACTGCTCATGAACTGTCACCTCAGAGCCTGGATTGTACATAAATGTTGCCCAGATAGCAAAATGGTTCTGGCCCAGATCTGGCCCACATACTTCATGTTAATCTGGCCCACTTGCTGCATGACACTTGGGCGAACCATTCTCAGTTGCAAGGTGTGGCCCGCATATGAACCGGATTAGGGCCACGAGTCAGCCAAATGTGTCAAATCCAAGGAAGCACTGCCATACATTTACCAGACGTGGGCCAGATCTATTTCGGAACAAATGGGCCAAATGCATGTTTCAGTATGTGGACCACCTTTGGTTCACATGCAGTTTTCCAGTGCCGTCAGTGGGCCAGCAGTGCCACAGCTCAGCCAGATTTGGCCCACACCCATATGCTATCTGAGTGGACACTCCATTCATCCGTCCCAATTATTTCTTATGGCAGCTAGTTTGTCATCTCGCTAGCGGGTGTGTCGTGTATCTTTGTTATCAATTTGAATAAATCTTAAAAGGACATGAAACTATTGTAAGGACAAAGTTGCCTGAAATATACGCCAGCCATATGTGCCCTTTTCTAGACTTTTTGTAGCGTCAATGTTTGAGCAATATACTCCTGCTAAAATCAACAGACCTATGTAGACTTGGATGTCAACCAGGTTGATTTCTCTCTAGGTGTCCCCAAACACACGCTTACCCTCCAGGTTTTTCATCTTTAGTATTATTTCCGCAATAGACTCTGATAGAGTTAGAAGCTGGACTTGATGATATCCACACGGGTGTCATCTTTATGAGGTTTTCCACTCTCGCTCTACTTCCTCTGTCCTGAGGGAATGAAAACCAAAACTGTCCACTCTTGTTCTGGAATGTCTCCTCAGGTTTTTCAGGTGCCTCTCCCTCTCCGTCTGTTGACTGGTCAGTCTCCTCAAAGTCTGGAAAGAAATCTCTATTGTCTCCCACTTCTGAGACAGCCTCCTATATCTCTGGTTTAATTTTAGTTCCCTCTTCATCATGTCCAAAAACCTGGACCAAAACATTTTCAACAGATAACCACTTGGTCAGTCGTCTACACATCATGCTCATAGTAAAAGAAGTGCAAGGCATAATAGACACATACTTGTCTAGTCTGTCTGAAGGCATGATACACACATGGACAAAATGGTTGGTACTGCTCGGATAATGAAATAAAAACCCACAATAGTCAATAAAATAACTCCTTGGTCATCTCAGATGAAGTCCACTTTGGCTCAAATGATGAAGGTTGATGCAATCTGACACTGATGTTCCTTGAGTTTAAAGTTCACCTTTAATCTCTTTAGAAGTTTTTCTGTGCTCTTTTGTCACCATTCATACTATCCATCTCTTTGATATGGTAGCAATTTTCCTCCTGTGGCCACGTCCAGGTTGGCTACAGTCCTATGGATCTTAAATTTCTGAATAATATGTGCAACTATAGTCACAGGAACATGAAGCTGCTTGGAGATGCTCTTATAACCTTTACTATCATGCCATTACGCTTGTATATAATTTTTTTCTAATCTCTTAAAACGACTCTTTTCTTGGCTTCTCATAGTCCATGTTGAGTGTGGTTCATGCCATGTCACCAAACAGCACAGTGACTACCTGCAGCCCTCATATATATGCCCAATTACTGAATATAAGATTGTAGATACCTGTTGTGCCAATTAGTAAACACACCTTGATTGAACATGTTCCTTTAGTCACAATATTTTTGGAGGTACCATCATTTCTTTCCAGGCCTGTTTAAGGATTTTTTTTCAAAATAATTCTATTGAAACATGGTTGAATAGCAACGTCTGACGTTCATTTGTTCATTTCCATAGCATTTTTTATTAATTGTACTTTTGTCAGATTTAAGTTATTTCTGGGACCTTTGTGGACTTTCCTTTTATCAAACATGGGTTGACAATAATATATGACGATAATAGATCGTTAAGGATTACAATGTGTCCATGATACGCCATCCCAGGAAAATCACTAGATCGTTAGGCAAATTCTATCCGCTAAAGCAGTACTTTGCTCAGTTGCCTGTTGGACCAGTAAACGATGAAAAAAACACTGAAGTTGTTGACACGCAATGCGCGTTACCTAGATGCTTTGGTTGTACAAAAAATTAAAATGAAAAAAATCATGATTGTTATCGTGATCCTGAAAATAAAATTGTGATATAATATTTTTGCCATCTTGCAAAAGTCTGGATACCCATTAATTAATTTATCAAATTACTCTTGGCGCATAGCCTTAAAATAAAACATTTCTGGTTTGTACAAGAAACTATTTTTTTCTGAAGCTTAAAGATGTGCTGTTCTTGTTCTGTTTATGTGAACAGGTGGCCCTCAAGTTTATAAACTGGCCTTTTGTACAGGACTTCATCAGTGTAGTAAGTAATTATTTATTATTATGGTAATTATTTAACTAGTAGCAACTTGGATAAAATAAAAGCGTGGAGCATTTTAAGCATTTACTGCATCTTTTTTTATTTTTTATTTAATCAATTCATTTGGAGCTCTGGCATTGCCTTGATATCCTTTACTTAAAGAATTGTGATATTTCAGAGGAACAATGTCTGCTGGTTTTAAACCCAAAACGAGTGATGTCTGCTTTTATATTAGCCCGGTGAGAACGAGAAACTCCCTGCAGAGGTGGCTTTAATGAAGATGGTGTGCAGGTGGCCCCACTGTAAATATGTACTGCAGCTTCTGGAATGGTTTGAGACAGAGAGTTACCTAATCCTGGTCCTGGAGCGACCGCTGCCTTGTACCAGCCTTTTTGATTACTTCATCAACAACCATCTGACAGAAGATCAAGCCAAAGTCATCATGAAGCAGGTGGTTCTGGCTACCTGGCACTGCTTCAAACGAGGAGTACTTCACGACGATGTTCATTCATTAAACATCCTTATAAATCCAAGAAATTTGAACGTGAAGCTGATTGACTTCGGCTGTGGCAGTCTAGTCCCGAAAGTGTCAGGTAACCTATCTCTTAAGGGTTCATAGTTACCTTTATTAATTTATAAGGGTTAGATTTGTTTGTTGTTGCTGACCAAATGTGATGTCCCTCTTTTCTGTGTTGGTAGATCCATGGTCGAGTGACACCGGTGTCATCAGCTGGAATCTGGGAGTCCTCCTGGATCAGCTAACATTTAATGAGATGAATTGTCATGCAATTCCGTCTAAAAGTAAGACAATGAACTAAATATCAACTATGCATTATTCTGTGTAAATAACAATTGCCACTGTTGCCAAGTAAGACACAAGCTATTTCTTTTTTAAAAGAAGCAACTAGTGACAAATCTAGCGATTTTGTTATTGAAGACTTTTGGAGACCCACATGTTCTTAAGTTTCTGTCCGTAAGCCCTGTTCCAATACTCTCAGCGCTCACAGAGACCCACATCTATCCATATACAAACCAACGGAACTGTGCATGCTCAAAGCTGCCACTGACCCTGCTCCCTTATGACGGTGCAGGATGTAAATATACACTGTATTGCCAAAAGTATTTGCTCACCTGCCTTAACTCAGATATGATCTTAGGTGACATCCCATTCCTAATCCATAAGGTTCAATTTGACATCAGCTCACCCTTTGCAGCTACAACAGCTTTAACTCTTCTGGGAAGGCTGTTCACAAGGTTTAGGAGTGAGTTTATAGGAATTTTTGAGCATTCTTCCAGAAGCGCATTTGTGAGGTCACACACTGATGTTAAGCAAGAAGGTTTGGCTCTCAATCTCAGCTCTAATTCATCCCAAAGATGTTCTATCTGGTTAAGGTCAGGCCAGTCAGGTTCATCCAAACCAGACTCTGTTCTCCATGTTTTTATGGACCTTGCTTTGTGCACCGGTACACAGTCATGTTGGAAGAGGAAGGGGCCAGCTCCAGACTGTTCACACAAAGTTGGGAGCATGCAATTGTCCAAAATGTCTTGATATGCTGAAGCATTCAGAGTTCCTTTCACTGAGTTGGCTGAGTTGCTGTCGTTCACAAACACAACAGCTGACAGTTGACTGTGGAATATTTAGAAGCAAGGAAATTTCATGACTGGATTTGTTGCCCAAATGGCATCCTATTAGAGTTCAATGCGAAAATTCCCTAAGCTCCTGAGTGCAAGCCATTCTTTTTCAAATGTTTGTAAAATCAGTCTGCATGCCTAGGTGCTTGCTACACCTGTGGCCATTTAAGTGATTGGAACACCTGATTCTGGTGATAAACTTAGTGGTTAAGTAAAGCTTTTATTGGAAAATAATTCAATAAAGTTCTTGCTGGAAGATTCAAGGTTCCCAATGATGTACGAGCCGAGATTTGCTCCTCAAATACAACATTTACCCTGTTCAGCTAAATTTTATATGATGCAATCACATCAAGTCTGATGAATAATTTGTCGTTTTCTAACCAAATCATGTTTTTATCAAATTCTGCGAGACTAGTTCACTCATAAGAGCTTCATATAGACTAGTTCACTCATGAAGACTGATTATTGTTATTCACATACAATATTTAGTCACACACACACAACATGAGCTGAATGCCGTACTGCATGTGGTATTAAAAACACCAGTCTCCTCTATAATTGCAGTTGTGTTTAAAATCAAATTACAACAGTATTTTTTACCAATGTACCAACAATTGTTTTTTTTTTTTTGTGATTTCCTCATTAAAAAAATTCATCAACCCCCTAGTCACATACATCATAAGTGTAACGAACACTAACGAGCCAGCGGAACACACCCACTCACAGACACGCCCCTCATCACCGGAATATTGATCACACCTGTGTCGGACTTCCACTAGTATATAAATACCTCCGTCACCCGTAATCAGACGCTGATGTACTCGGTTCTTACCAGTCCTAAGCGCTTCTCATGATAGTCCGATTGATGTTCTCCTCATCATCTCTGAGTACCGACTTATTTCTGAATACCGACCTTGCCTCTCGTCTTACGATTTGGATTATTTGTGGATTATCCGTTAACGACCCTGGACTGTTTATCGTTGTTTATGTGCTCAGAGGTTCATCTATTAAACAACGTTCTTACCGTGATTTGCGTGTGCCTCCCCTTTTCATACGGGTCGTGACAATACAGAGATGTTGTTAATACTAATGATAACAGAAATAGTCAAAGGTTTCTGTGTAAATGTACGACAGGAGCTCAACATGACATTAGTAGCTTTTCCTACATCCTTCACAAAAGACTGGTTAGAACATACATGATTAGTAGGAACCACTGGACATGAAGACAGTAAGTGATCACTGCCGGCACAATAAACACACAGTCCACTGCGAATACGTCGCTCACGTTCCTCGAATGAAAGATGGCCGGAGACTACCTGCTTCAGAGTCTTGCAGTCGCGTCGTTCCATGCAGTCTGAGGAGACAAGAGGAGATCGCTCAGTAGAAACCACAGTCCCACGTGTGAATATGATCTGATCCAGTCGAATCGCTGCAGAGATGAGCTCGTTAAGCCACATGTCGGTGTCCCGGAGCACAAGCTCCCTGCGGATCTCGAAACGCAGTCCAGCGCGGAAAACAGCCATAAGCGCGGGTTCATTCCACAGGCTCTGCACCGCAATTGTCCGGAAGTCTCCACGAAGGCTGCTACCGAGCGTGATCCCTGACGTAATTCCAGTAATCGTTCATCAGCAGAGCGGTCATGATGCGGATGCTTAATAGTGTTTCTGAATAAATCCATAAACAAACCAAAGTTACTTATTTCAGGTGTGCGATCGTTCCAGAGGGCGGAGCCCCAGGTACCAGCCTGACCACGCAGGCGTGACACTATAAACGCTACTTTCTGTTTATCAGTAGCTTGCGGGCGTTTAGACAAAAACAAAGAACACTGCACAATAAAGTTTTCACACGTCTCAGGATTACCGTCGTAACGCTCCGGTTTAGCGATCGGCAGCGGTGAAGGCTGTCTCTCAATCCACTCCTGAGGCGTAGGATGGTTAGCTGCTGCGTCAGCGTCGGACATGTTGAAATCCCGTTCAAGGTAAGTCTGGCGCTCAGACACAGAGCAAATCGCTGCAGACAGACCACAGATACTCTGATGTAACTCACCCAGCAATAATCCGTGATCATGTAGAGCTGCAGCTTGATCCGGTTCGGTGGAAAATGCCGGATCCATAATAAGGTTTTGGCGTTTGTTACTGTTAGGATTCAGCGCAATGACAAAGCCACAGACGAATCCAATGCATAAAACGCTCAGTTTAATAAAGAAATAACCGGTGAGAGACCGGGTGTATAATCCAAAACTGGTATCCGATTGCCGAAGTGCTGA
>JAOUQT010325277.1:0-13834 GCA_025769995.1 Xyliphius kryptos | reverse complement strand
CTTTGTGATGTATCAAGAGCCACTTTGAGGTGTTTTGGAGGAGCAAGTCAGGAAACGTTTTCCTCCACCAGCATCACATAGTGACCTGGCCTCTATCTTGCAATAAGAATGTCTTAAAATACCTCTGACCACTGTGCAAGGCTTGTATGTGTCATTCCCAAGACGAATTGACGATGTATTGGCCGCAAAATAGGCCCTACACCATACTAATAAATTATTGTATATATGCAAGACATGGGTTTCAGCTGTCGCAATTCTTGTGTCAAGACACTCTTGAACAAAAGACATCACCAGAAGCGTCTAAGTGACAAAAGGGACTGGACTGCTGCTGAATGGTCCATAAGTTCTCTGATAAAAGTATATTTTGCATTTATTTTGGAAATCAGAGTATCAGAGTCTGGTGGATAGTTTGGGAAGCCATGTCATCTGCTGGTTTTTGAATGTAATTATGGAAATGAATAAACTTTTCCATGATTTTTAAATTTTATTACTAGCACCTGTACATATACACATTAAACATAAATTGTCAAAGACATGTACTGATATATGGAGAGTAAAATCTTCCTTACCCAGCCCAACTGTCCAGGGCCATACAGTGAAACCAGGTGATTAGTTTTTTCATTAAAGTCTTGGAGAGCTGATCACTGGCAAGAGCCATTCCAAAGGCTACTGATGACACAGACGACTGTGAAAATCACAGAGAGAGACGTGGATACATATTTCACACTGCAAGAAAGCACCTACACTAGAATAATGTCAAAACAAGTACAATCTCATCAGCCTTCCACAAGATGGCAGATAGCCATCACCATACTAGCTTGTGTACTTATGATCATATACATCTGCACCCTAATCTGGATCTACACACAGGGACAACCGGAAAAAGAATCCGGAATACAAAACCCAAAAATAAATGTGTTCTACCAGTATGCATTTTTTTTTGTTAAATCATATAATATGTCTACTGATTGTCTGGTATGTTTACTTCTTCCCCATTTTACTGCTAATCTATTTATTTTTTATCTAGCCCCTGAAAGGTAAATGGGGCACAGCAAACCAAACTAGAATCTTTTAGAAAAATCATTTTGACCCTGATACAAGTCTTTCTCTGTAAGAATGTTATATTTTACATCTGCTTTATGAGATATGAAGGAAATAGTATCAACCTAGATATAGAGGAACAGAATGACTTGTGTAGAGCTAGACACTGGAGGGGGGAGTTGCGAGAGTCTAGAAAACGGTAGAGTCTTCAAATGACAACATGGCTTGGTTAAAAGTAACTGTAACTTAAAACAAGAAGGGAATCCCGTCCTCATTTGGGTTATAAAAGATTATTGATTCATTTGTTATCTTTCGCTTAAGGGCAGGAACAACCTTATACAGTACGCTAGTGGGTTGTGTGTGCTAGTAGGGCACAGAGAAACACACAAACATTCACACACTAAAAGCCACTTTAGAGCCACCAATTAACTAAATATGCATAAGGAAGGAAACCCATGCAAACACGGGGAGAATATGAATAGTGATTAAAGATGTGACCTCACAGCAAGAAGGCCCTGGTTTCAATACCTGGGTGGGACAGTGAATATACAGACACACAGACATACAGACACAAATAGACATACAGTGACAGACCAACATGGTAAACCCGGGTAAAATCTTAATCCCCATCTCGCAATAAAATTACAATAAGGAATGAATAGAGAATTTGTATAAAAAATGTATACCAATTATAATAAAGATAAATGATAACTATCATATAAAATAATTTTGCTTTTGATCAGGAATATTTGATATTTCTGTATCCTATTACATTATTATTCCCATGCATTTAAAATGTAAACAATTGCATTGATTTAACGGTTTAATTATTGGGTTGTACATTTCACAAATAATATACTGGCTTTCTTTAGTTTTGTTTTCAATCAAAAGATCTTTTAGCAAATGTTCATTCAGTAATTTCCTTGACTACACATTGTTTACAGATGGCAAGAGTGTACCAACCGCTAACAAACTCAGATTGTTTGAAAAGCAGAGGCAGCTAGTTCAGGACAGGACTATACAGCACGGTATGCAATTTTCTGTACTGGAAAAGTGTACTCTTGGGACATATTCAAGAAGGGGTTTAATATCATAAATGCACTACCTGGAGCAGCATGGTGGCACAGTAGGTAATGCTGTAGCCTCACAGCAAGAAGGGCCCAGGTGTCTGTGTGGAGTTTTTATGTTCTCCCTGTATTTGAGTGGTTTTTCACTGCGGTGGCTTTCCTTTGGCATTCCAAAAACATGCATGCTAGGATAATTGGTGTCTCTAAATTGGCCGTTAGTGTGTGAATGTCGTGACTGTGTGTTTGGGTGTGCTTTGATGCATTGATGAAGTGCTGCCCTGGCTAGGGTTGTTCCTGCCCTTGTGCCCAGAGTAGACAGATGGGAATAAGCAGAAGATAATAAATGAATAAATGAATTGGAACGGCACCCAATGGATACAATTTTCTTGCTCTAGAAAGCACAACATCATAATGTATGGCAAGATAAGGCACTCCAAACAGGCACACAATACTTTTTCCAATGCAAAAGACAAACACTATGGCACTTTCAGCAATGATTTTTTCAAAAATGGACCACCCCTTCACCCATCCTTTCAATATATGTTTATTAAAAGAATACTAATAGAAACAACCTTAAAACGACTGGTACTTTGGCAAAGTGGGTTGTGCTGTTGCATTACAGGAAGAAGGACCCGGCTTTGATCCCTAAGTGAGTGACTCTGGAAATTAGGTTAATTGGTTTCTCTAAATTGCCCCTTAGTGTGTGAATAATTGTGTGTATGTTGGCCCGTTACTCCGTGTGGAAAAAAATGATCGTTAAAACATTTTCCATTACAGCTTAACAATAGTGCGTTCTCACTGCCTGGAAGAAATATAGTACAGTAGAGCCTTACACACACCCCACAGGCGTACTGTAAATAACAGACTATTATTTTTTCTTTTTGTTAATAACAGACTATTTTTTTTTCTTTTTGTAAATGACAGACTGGATCACCGATTCCTGACGGCTTATTACGTATAGGCGGACGCGTTTTGCGCATGCACCACGCTCGACCGTAAACGCATCAACCCGTACGTCTCAAACCGTAAATGAATTTGTGAATCACAATTAGTAGAAACACAGTAGCACATTATGAGGAATATAAAATAAACGTATTCTATAAAAGACTACGATCTTCACTGTCCAAATAATTTCACTTCACAGCCATGTGCATTGGTGTGGTTTTGTAAGCTCCGCCTCATGCGCGCCCCCATCTGACACACAGGAATAACTGAGATGAAGTGTGTTAAAGAAACAGAGCGCGTGTGTGAGAGAGTGAGCGAGCAAGCGAGCGAGAAAGAGAGAGAGAACACGGCCGATCGACAGCACCAGTGCGTTCTTGACTTCACTGTGTCTTCACTGTGTTCTGGAGCTCTGGTACGCACGATCCGACTCCGAAACTCAGCTTTTCCGTGACTCGGATCTCCTAAGGTCTGCACTGTTACGAGTCATCACCGTGCGCCTGCGAGCGCGTCGCTCATCTTTCATCGCTTTCTTCTTTGAATGTTACACTTAAAATGGCTATCTGCACTCAACTGTCGAGTCTCTTCTGGCTCTTCTTCGCGCAAACGGTGTTGATTCTGTGTGTATCCTGGCCCGGATCTGCGACGCTCCGCTTCCCCCAGCACTACACGTAAGTCGGCACGGTACTCCCATAGCCTTTCACCAGCTTTAACGCGAGATGATTTGTACTCGGGTATGTCCGTGTTGTGTATATGTGTGTCTGTATTTTTACGGTAGAATTCACGATTGGTTGTCATTTACCCGGTGTGCACGGGCGACTCACAGGTGGCCGCCGATACCGAATATCGCGCGCCTTCAATTATTAATCACGGCGCCGTGTTTTTTGCCGACATGCTAGTAAGCATGGAAGATCCCTGCTGTGTATTTGCTACTATATACCCCCACAAACACCGAGTAAGGTTTCCAGTAAGCGATGCTGTATGTTTATTTTAGTGCAGCTGCCCTTGTGTTAAGTCAACAGCCGAGTTTCAGCTGTTCATCTCCGTCATGTCTGTCATGTCAGGTATACAACGCGTGAGCCTTGTATATGCCTTTATTCTGCTTATAGTATATGCCTATATTCTGCTTATAGTATATGCCTATATTCTGCTTATTCTGATAATGATAATGTGATTTATTTTTTTAAATGTTTCACAATCGGACATATTTCGATATTTCGACATGAATTCT
The DNA here is from genome assembly GCA_025769995.1 of Xyliphius kryptos. Taxonomy (NCBI): domain Eukaryota; kingdom Metazoa; phylum Chordata; class Actinopteri; order Siluriformes; family Aspredinidae; genus Xyliphius; species Xyliphius kryptos. The sequence goes on along the minus strand of JAOUQT010325277.1, from coordinate 9,553 downwards.
TATCGACATTTGTTTTGCACCTTAGACTATTCTAATAAACCCCTAAGTACATAATAGTTTGCCTCCTAATACTAACACACTGAGGAGCTTGTATCCATTGAGTGGTGTTCGGGTCTGTGGGACTCTTTAAAATATGTGACTTATTATTCAATTCAAATCCAATCAATTTTGTTTTATTTATATGTTGCTTATCACAATTGAACATTGTCTCAAGGCAGCTTTACAGAAACTCAATACAGTATATAATCATAAGGTTTATATAAGGTTAATTTTCTATCCCTTATGAGCAAATTGTTTGGTGACGGGGGCAAGGAAAAAATCCCTGAGATGGTAAAAGAAAGAAAGCTTGAGAGGAACCAGACTCAGAAGGGAATCCCATCCTCATCTGGGTTGTAACTGATTAAGAATCCAAAAAGAGTCTGAGTAAGAGTGTGTAGAATTGACCATCAGGGTAGATCAGGTGGGTGTCGGAGACAAGGTCAGGCTCAGCACTGCCTCAGTAATAGCATGTGCACCTCAACAGAAAGAGGGAAATAGCAGATAAATAGATTATCATTTTAAAAAAGTAATTTAAGAACTGTAGCATGTGTTAGATTACAAATTCCACTATGACTAGCAAGAGGCTGAGTATAGTTAAAAATTAGATCCAGAGGGAAAACAGGCATGAGGGCTCCATGAGCCATTAGGTCATCCAAACATCTCATATTACTGACTCTCTAGTGCCCATAACCCTCCAGATCTGCACCATCACCTAAGAGGAACTGAAGCTCTAAGCATAATTCTTTACTAAACAAATATGTCTTAAATCTAGACTTAAGCATTAAGACTGTGCCCTGAACATTAATTGGAAGTCTGTTCCATAACTTATTATTATTAATATTATTTGAACACAAGACTCATTGGCCTTGGCTCATTTGAGAACATACAAAATAAACATGCTCAGTGATTTCACTCTACACTCCCCTACAATATTTATATTATACTCGTGGCATGTGGGTCCACTATATCACTATATCAATTTGGCAAAATGTTCTCTGCTTAGGGAATTTTGGAGATCATGTTGGAAAAAATGGAGATAATGAGGAGAAATATTTTTCAGAATTTGAACTCACATATTATTCCGATCACATCCAGAAATTCACTCTGGATTTCACCAATCAGTGAATGGTGCAATCTTAGCCATATATGAGGTATATATTGCTTGTAGGGAGGCATAGTGGTGTAGTGGGTAGCACTAGCGCCTCACAGCAAGAAGGCCCCCAGTGCGATTTCCTATGTGGGGTGTCCTAGGGCCTTTCTGTGTGAATGTTCTCCGTGTGTCTTCATTGGTTTCCTCCGGGTGTACCAGTTTATTCCCACAGTCCAAATAAAACATGAGGTAGGCTAATTGGTGTTACTAAATTTATCTTACATCCGACCTGAGATTAGAAATTTAGTCTGCCAACCACTGCGACTCGATGGTGAATTATAACATGACATGATATATTGCTTGCAATGGGGCAAAAGTAACAAATGGCCGGGAAACAAATACATATATGCTACAAAAGGGCTAAATGGCATGTTTTTCCACAAAATACTGCAAATAAACATGACCATTAAGTGACCTACATTATGTATATGCATACAAGAGCACATCTGTCATACGGTTACAGAAAAAAGTAATTTAAACAGTAAAACATGTTGTTTGATTCCTTACATCATACTGCATACTGCATTTTTAATCATTTTGCACTCACTGATATACCCTTTTAACTTCAGAAATAGACTCTACGATAAAGTCAGAGGCTGGTTCGAGCCATGCAAGCTGCTGTGCGTGACTTGTGGACATAAGTTCTGTATATCACTGTGTTGTCTGTTCTTTACTCAGACATAAAACTTGTCTTTGTGTAATCATGTCTTGTGATGACAAACTATGTATGCAGCGACCAGGATTTGGTCGATATCTATTTAATGTCACTAAACAGATATTATTCCTAGTAATCAAGCCCACTCTACAATATATATCCTGTGCAAGTGCCAGGTGGACTGTAAACGTGTGTGTGTGTGTGAGAGAGTACTATTATTTCCTTCTAATTTTATAATCTCAAACTAATCCAGCATTACAGTCAGTATAAAAATGTATAATAATTTCATAAAAGGGGCCAGTGGTAACTCAGTAGCTTCTAACTGGAAAGGCAGGGCTTGAACCTCACCATCAGTAGACTGGAGGCTCTCACCCAGAATAAGAGAAGGGCATCCTAACATAAATCCAGAAGTATGGATGTATTCCAGATCAAATACCAACTCCAAGAATGGAATCAGCCCAAGGAGGAAAAGCAGCATACATTCAATTTCACTAAAAAAGAGAATGTAAATATAACCACACTGTGCAAACAACAGGTGTGTGTGTTATTTTGTTTTTGACAGCCTTCCTACAGCTTAAATTCAGATGTTTGATTGTTGCAGGCCTTCCCTGTTAAACAACAATGTCTGTGCCAGTCCGTGCCATATATTTTATTTTAATACCAGTTTTTTAACCATATCATAGGAGTAAAAGGCCTTTTTGGACCACTTTTTGCCTTCAGAACTGCTAGTCTTCTTGGTCATACTTTCAACAGAGATGGTATTCTGCATTCCTTGGTTGTGAACAAGTGGTTATTTAAGTTACTATTGACTTTCTATCATCACAAAACAGTCTGCCTATTCTCTTCTGACCTCTCACATCAACAAGTTATTTTCATCCACACAACTGCCACTCACTGAATATTTTTCGAACCATTTTCTGTAAGCCCTAGAGATAGTTGGGCATTAAAAAGCCCAGTAGATCAGCAGTTTCTCATATACTCAGACCAGCCTGCTTGGCACCAACAACCAGCATTGTTCAAAGTCAATCACTCAAGGTTTCTTTCTTATTTACTCAGGGAGTTTTTCCTTGCCACAGTCGCCGTCGCCACCAGCTTGCTCATCTGGGATAAAATGTTTTCTGTAAAGCTGCTTTGGGACAATGTCCATTAAAAGCGTTAAAAGTGCTTTATAAATAAAATTGAATTGAATTGAAATTGAATTCTTTTCTATTTTGTTGCTCAGTCTTGACTACCTCTACATGCCTAAAAGCATTGGGTTGTGGCTATGTGACTGGCTGGTTCAGATATTTGTTTTCAATCAATTGTGGCTGGTGAGTGTATAAGATAGCTAGGAAAGGGAACATAATGTTTTGTATAGATGTTTTAGTGGAGGGGTTGGCAACCTTTAACACCCAAAAAACCATTTCCGTATCCACGGAAAAGAAAACATGGGGAGCCGCAAATAACTTTTGACTTCTAAAATAAGGATATAACAGCGCAACTAAGTTTAAAATTCCTCCCTTGGTTGCACTGGAGCTGAGTCTGCCTGTGTATTTGTGTCTATGTGTTTGCGCACTCCTGCGTCTGTGTGTGTCTGGCCGTATTTTCACATCATTTCAACACACCTGAATTACATTCCTAATTCTAACTGGCTTGTCTTTATAGCGGGGCTATACAAGTATAGTGTATTACTTATGGAATACATTAAGAGTGACGGAGAAAATTTAAATTTATTAATGTTATGAAAATATTTTAAACATTTTTAATTCTTAAAAAATTAATAACAAAAAAGCAAGATGCAGAGTTGGAGGTCTCTTTCAAATGAATTTTCTTCAGATATTTTTATTTTCTTACATTTCTCCATACTTTGACTACAGGGGGTTGAAAGTCTCGACAAATGGATGGCGTTTTGGCGGGTATACCACGATTGTTTTAAGCAATGAAAAATAATATAATTTAATTTTATATTATTATGTTCTAATTTAATTAGAACAATAATTACAAAAAGAACTAACCCAAATAAAATAAACTTTAATTAAATACTAATAATTGCAGTGTATGGATGATAGAGCCGCATGCAGCCCCGGAGCTGCTGGTTCCCAACCCCTGTTTTAGTGTATATGTTCTGGAGTGTTAGTAATAGGGTTTTAAATCCTCAGAGCTGCAACAGCTGAAAAGATTATGGGATGCACTGTCATATATTTTATGGTTTGTTGAATAGTTTGTAAAAAATAAAAGTTTATTCTATTATTTTCATCAGACAAATTATTCTTCATGTTTGAACATGAAGTTAATGGTAAACATGCATGATCACTCATCAAATTGACTGAGATTCTATTAACAGTCAGAGTAATAAAGGTAGAGACAGACTAATTCTATCAAAATATTGAATGTAAAGGTTTATGGATAGAGCTGGCTTTTGAATTGTTCATGTTGTTGAACCTTGACACTAGACCGGTTATAGTGCATTTCTTGTGTAAAATTGATTCACTATGTGTATGCAAAAAGTGAAATTTAGCAGATGCTTTTATCAAGTGCCACTTCCATTTTCTCATTATTGCAACTTAGCAGTTGCGGAACATTAATGGTTGAGCAGCTTGGCAGTAGTGGAAATCAAACGCATGGCCCTCAGCATGGCAGTCTAAGCCACTGAGCTAGATGGTGTACACAACATCACAAACTGCCTATTTGTTGTGTCTGACATGAAAAATAACTGGAGATACAGTAGTTGCTTTTATTTGTGTTGTTCATATCAACCATTTTGGTGAATTATCATTATTATTTTGCTGTTATGTACAGGTGCTGGTCATAAAATTTGAATATCATGAAAAAGTTGCTTTATTTCCATAATTCATTTAAAATTTTCTTTTACACATTCATTACACACAGAGTGATATATTTCTAGTGTTTGTTTCTTTTAATTTGATGATTTATAACTGACAACTAATAAAAAACCCCAAATTTAGCATCTCGGAAAATTAGAATATTTTTAAATGTTTCAATATTAAAGACACTTGGTGCCACACTCTAATCAGCTAATTTACTCAAAACACCTACAACGGCTATTAAATGGTCCCACAATCTATTTCTCTAGGCTATACAATCATAGGGAAAACCGCTGACTTGACAGTTGTCCAGAAGAAAACCACTGACACCTTGCACAAGCATGGCAAGACACAAAAGGTCTGGCTGTTCACAGAGCTCTGTGTCCAATAACATTAATACAGAGGTGAAGGGAAGTTGTAGTAGAAAAAAGTGTACAAGAGGGGATTGTGAAACAAAACCCATTCAAATGTGGGGGAGATTCACTAAGACTAAACTGTGGCTGAAGTCAGTGCTCGAAGAACCATTGTGCACAAACATATACAAAACATGGGTTTTAGCTGTCACATTTCTCATGTCAAGACACCCTTAAACAAAAGACAGCGTCAGAAGTGTCTAAAGACAAAGTTAAGTTCTCTGATGGAAGTAAATTTTGCATTTTTTTGGAAATCAAGGTCCCAGAGTCTGGAGGAAGAGAGAAGAAGCACAGAATCAATGGCACTTGAGGTCTAGTTTAAAGTTTCCACAGACACTGATTGTTCAGGGAGTAATCTGCTTGTGTTGGTCCACTGTCTTTTCTGAGATCCAAGGTCAATGCGGCCAGCTTTTTCTCACACAAGTGGTCTGCTCTGTCGGGGTCTCCCAATGTGGACAGGTGACATGAAAGTAGGTGTGCGAGATCGGTAAAGTGTTAGGATAGTGTTCCACACAAAACTGTGACCAGGCTTTGATCTCCAACTGGTGCCAAGAGATAAGTGAGTCATGGAGTTGCATCCACGGTAGACTTAGCATGATGGGGTAAGCGGGAGATTAGGTTACCAGAAATGTTTTTTTTTTTTTTTTTATGGTTCTCGCTTAGCGGCACAGTGATAGTGCTGTCACCGCACATAAAGAACCTAGGTTTTTTCCCTAGGTTAGGCAACCAGGAAAATATCTGTGTGGAGTTTGCTTGTTCTCCCCGTGTTTGCACTGTTTTCTATGGGTACTCCAGTTTTCTCCTGCATTGCAAAGACATGCATGGTAGGTTAATTGGTGTCTCTAAAGTGGCCCTTAGTGTGAATGTGAGTGTTTGTGTATGTGCCCTACAAAGGATTGGTGCCAGTGTTGCCATGTGGGCATATACTGGCCTGTGACCTCTTGTAGAATAAGCGGGAAAAAGCAATGAATTATAATTATTATTGTGTGGCGTTTGCATTTTGCGTGTTTGCATGGATTTCCTCTGGGTTTTCCGGTTCCTCCCACAATCCAAGGACACGCATGCTATGTAAATTGGAGACGCTAAATTGTCCGATCCTAAGACAGAAAGGGTGAGGTTTGCGTTACAAAGGGCATACGGCATAAAACATGTGCCAGATCGTAATGCAAATGACTCACTGTGGAAAACCCTGGTGGCAAGGATATTTTTATGAATCATAATAATATATATGGTTGCAGTTAATACAAAAATAAAAACTATGTGGAAAAGAGATCTCTATTGTGTCTGTGTGAGTAACTCTCCTTCACTAAACTTTCCGTTAAAGCGTTAACGAAAAAGGATTGTGGTTTGATGATGTAAGTGGAAAGATTAGTGCGTGTGTGTGTGTGTGATCCAGCTAAGAAAAATGTGAAGAATCTGAACTGGAAAAGATTCACTTCCTGTGCAAAACTGTGTCTATGAGAACTGGAATCATTCAGCCTGTGTTTGTGTGTGTGGTGTAACAGCATCATTAAAAATTAGTTTGGAACACTGACTATAAATGGCCACAGCTGAATAAGCTCTGTGTGTGTGTGTGTGTGTTTAAGTTTTTTTAATAAAGTTTGCTTCCATTTTCGTTAGGGCTTTTAAGCTGCTGCTACATCACATGCACAAACCTTTGTTTATTCTTTAATGAAAGGAAATATAAACTTGTCATAAAGTAGATTTTTAATTTATAAGGAAACATTTAATAATAACAAAAACAATACTGAAATGTATAAAGCACACACACAAACCTGATTTCAAAAAAGTTGGGACAAATTACAAACTGTAAATAAAGACGGAATGCAATAATTAACAAAACTCAAAAAATGTTTTTGTATTCACAATAGAACATAGATAAAACATATCACATGTCAAAAGTGAGACATTTTGAAATTTTATGACAAATACTGGTTCATTTAAAATTTTGAGACAGCTACACATCTCAAAAAAGTTGGGACAGGACAATAAAAGGCTGGAAAAGTTAAAGGTACAAACAATTGCAACTCATTAAGTCAATTGGCAATAGGTCATTAATATAACTGGTTATAAAAAGACTATTTTGGAGTGGCAGATTTTGAACACATCATTAAAAGATTCAGAGAATCTAGAAAAATCTCTGTGTGTGTGAGTCAAGGCCGTAAAACTATACTGGGTGCCCATGACTTTCGGGCCCTTAGATGCTTCTGTATTGGAAATCAGAAAATGGGCTCAGGAATATTTTCAGAGAACATTATTTGTGAACACAATTCAACGTGCCATTCACCGTTGGTCAGAAAAATCTAAATTTGAAGTTCTTTATAGAAATCAAGGACGTCATGTCATTAAGACTAAAGAGGGGTAAAACTGAGTGGAATTAGTGCATGTGGCATGGACAGACTACACATCTGGAAGGACACTATCAATGCTGAAAGGTGTATCCAGGTTCTAGAGCAACATATGCTCCCAGGCAGATGACGTCTCTTTCAGGGAAGACCTTGCATTTTTCAGCATGACAATGCCAAACCACATACTGCATCAATTACAAAAAAAACCTTTAGCAATTAGAATCATACATGGGTTCATCCATGGCTAAATGGAAAGAGTAGAGGGCCGGGGACCAAGAGATCGCTGGTTCGATCCCCATTCTAGGCAAGTCATCGCTGAAGTGCAGTTGAGCAAGGCACCCAACCCCCCCAACTACTCCCCGTGTGCCTCAATGGGGCAGCACACTGCTCTGGGTGTTCACCCCTAGATAGGTTAAATGCAGAGAACAATTTCCCTCCGGGGATCAATAAAGTAATCAAAATCAAATCAAATTAGACAAGAATGGGTTAATATTCCCTCAACTTGAGCAACTTGTCTCCTCAGTGCCCAGAAATTTACAGACTGTTGTAAACTAGCCTTGTTCCAACTTTTTTTTAAGATGTGTTGTTGCCACAAAATTTAAAAACAGCTATTTTTTCCCTTTAAATTTTTTTCTCCGAGTTTAAACATTTGATATGTCAGCGATGTTCTATTCTGAATGAAATATGGAATTTTAAAATTTCCACATAATTGCATTCTGTTTTTATTTACAATTTGTCCCAACTTTTTTGGAATCGGGTTTGTATATACAGATATGCACACACACACACACACGTGTTACAGTGAAGTGTGAGGAGACGTGTTTAATCAGATTGATTGTGGTGAAGAAAAATTAATAGCATCAGCTGGAAGGCGTCTCACTCGTTCTCAAACTTGCTGTACGGGTGATCAGAATCTGACATCAAACCTGCACACACAGTTTAGGAGAGAGAGACAGATTAATATTAAACTGTATGCTGTTAGTGAGTGTCAGTGAGTAAACTTACCATATTTCTTACGGATCTGGTCATGTCTCGTTCTGCGCTCAGCCCTCCTACTCACACACATACACACACACACACAAACACAGGAGATTCATTATTTATTATCAAACCCCACGCAGTTTTAAAGATCATATCATATCCCACGGTCACAGCTTCATACATCTTCAGAGTCAAAACCAAACTATGTACACTGAACAACCGCTGGAATCGAAACACCTGGCTGATAATGGATTGGTCCGCTTTTGGGGATTAATTACAGCATGTGGATGTCAGGAAGCAGACTCGAGAAAGTGTCTGAACATCCTTCATACGCAAGCCAACCCACACCCACTGAAGCAGCTCGGGCCAGTCGGTGGATATTTTGTTGGGAGCAGATTGCAACCCCACATGGCCGGCTGCTGGATGCTGAGAGTCGGTTGCACGTGTGATACCTTGGTATAAGGTCATCCCACAAGTTCAACTGTTGTTGAAACACTGGCACAAACATCACATTGTACAGCATGGTGACGCAGTGGATAGTGCTGTTGCCTTACAGCAAGAAGAACCCGGGTTCGATTGCTGGCAGATATCAGTGTGGAGATTTGGAGATGCTAAATTGCCTTTGACTCGTGTATAAATTTGTGTATAATATGAAACTGTGTTCCTGCCATTAACATGGTCATCGATGCCAAAGATGCCAGTTTGTTTGTTATTTTCTTAACGTCATCACGCTTCCAGGCACCAACTGTCTGTTTTCTGAGATCAAAGTCGGTAAAGTCGCTCTATTTTCCCATCAACACCTCGAGCTGATTGTGACGTACCTATGTTCATTTGCCTCTGTTTCTAATCCAGTGATCATTCTGTGCATGTATTTCCATCCTGGCAAGTCACATGGTGGTTTAACACGCAGTGTGTTGGTCTGATTTAGCAGACACATGGAACCAGATGTTATATCTGAAATTTTTACTAAAATTTTTTCAAATTCCTTCCGAAAACAGTAGTTCCTAATGTTATGTACTTTTCCATGTTCTCAATAGGGACACTCATTGGAAGCATGACGCCGGAGATTTTGGGTCCCGTCTTGGCGTCTCGGCATCAGAAGGCAGGAGGTAATGTTTCTATTTGTCAGTCGCTTTCGTGTTGAAGCCAAAACGAGGCGCCAT
>JAOUQT010325261.1:0-13834 GCA_025769995.1 Xyliphius kryptos | reverse complement strand
TCTGTAAAGCTGCTTTGTGACGACACACTGTTGTAAAAAGCGCTATATAAATAAATAATTACTTACTTACTTACTAAAATATATATAAATTAATAGATTAATATATATATTTTTTTTTATTTTATTATTTTTTTGTTTTTCCTTAAAAAATTTGCCATTATTTTAGGAAGGTAACGATATGATACAGACACCCTGAAGCTATGAGGACTAAGGGTTAAAGACCCACACCAACAACACATTTGAATTCCCAACCTTAGGTTGAATAGCCCCACACTATAACCACTGAGCTTCCACTGTACACAAATGACATCAAAACAGAGTTGTGTGTTCAACTGAAAATATTTTCCACTGCTGCTGAAATCAACAGAAGGGTCTGTTCAATCTCAGCAGAGATGACTATGGATTTTAAGTTTTGCTTCGCTTTAACTTACATCATCTGAGCTACACTACAGGTTTTCCAATATCACGACCCCACTGTTGAGTCTTGTGACGCTAGTATAGGATTTAAGTGGAAGATATAATGAATTGACTTAAAGGCTTAATGACGTTATGTCATTGCTGATCAAATCATTTTTTTTTAATATATATATTACTAGAAATGAATTATATACACATTCCTTAATAACTTTTTAAGTCTAGATTTGACCTGGTCTTAGTAAACTCCACCAGTGTGCCAGTTACCAGTGTGGGTCTTTGAGCAAGGCCCTTAACCCTAATTGATCGAGGGGTGCTCTATCCAAGCTGACCCTGTATTCTGACCATCAAGCTGGAATACATATACACAACTTTGTATAAACGTGCCTGTGAAATGATGTAATGTAATTACCTAATGTTTTACGATCTTGGTCTTGATTTTTATTTGATGTATGTGGAATCACCACCATCACTGCAAAAACAAACAAAAAAAAAAGATCCAATTAGAATGAACCACACAAGAAGCTTAGGGCATATAGGATACAATGTCAAAAGCAACAAGTAAGTGTAATGTTGCCAATAAATTGCTTGAGTTGTATAGTATAGTGTAACATAATATACACATCTGGGCAAAATAATACCTAGAGTTGCAAAAAAATGTGAACCCTTTGGGATTTTTTTAAGCGATCAACTGCCAAATTCTTAAATTAAATCTTAAATCGAATGTAGAAAAATGGCTTTTAGTTGATTTGCCTGCATGATTGTAGTAGAGTAATATTCATACAGATTGAGTAACCAAATCACAAAGAATCAATAAAATTAAACATCCAATAAGGTTTACATTTAAGTTTTAAATTGTACAGATAAACCTGTTTATGATTTTACATCTGTGTTTAACAAGATAATGCGAGCTTTCCCTGACTGGTCACCGCAGCAACAAGCTATGATGAGCAATTAGCGACACACATCTCAGGAGTGCATTTCGTTCTAATTTTCTGACAAACTGTTGTCAGACCATTAAACCTCAGTGTGCTCAGAGTTGTTTTTCTTCTCTTTTGTGAAAAGTATTTGCAGCATTTCCTTTGTGTTCATCTGCAGCAAACATCTACAGTGACCATTTACAAATGGTTGGGAGGTGATTCAGATTTCATTTGATCTGCTTCATGAGGAACATTTAAATTGAGCATGAAGACTTAGATGTTTGTTATTAAGTAATCACCAGATTTTTGTTTAACCGCTTTCAATTCTGAGGTCATGGAACTAAGGTTACCTTTTAAAGGCAGAACTTTTCAAAGCCCAAAGAGGTTAAGCAGTATCTGATCCAGCAGCCATCCCAGAATACCTGCCCCAGTGATAAAGCTTATAAAATAGCCTTCCCCATGTGACTGTCTGACGGTGGCAGTATGAGCAAGAACTCTGTACATGCATGACTGCGTGTGCCCTTTGCACAGATTGAAACGTGTAGTGCTTTGAGATAAAAGGACAAGGTAGAGTCACGTGTAGCTCTATTATTAAAAGGCCTTCATTAACACAAATAATTTGTGATAGATTAACAGCGCTATATCTGTGTGAGGTAGATATAACAATGTTTGTGAAGGGTTTGGGTTTGTGACTACAATAGAATACAATAAACCGAACTAATCAGACGTGAGACTCGTATGCTGATTTTCCATGCTCAAGAGACCATCTGCTGGAGGTTTTAGGTACTACATTCCAAGTAGGCTAGGGCGTTTTAATAGGCTAAACTAGTTTTATGTAGGGTCTGGGGCCTAGCCGGGTATTTATTAAAACGATATCTCCCCCACATCGTTTTCAAAAATACTATCATACACACGTGAACGTTTAAAGAAAGGTTTTAACCACATGAACACGCATCAAAAAAACACTATATGTCAGCCAATCAGAATCCCTGATTTCCTGTCGTGGCCTAAGGTTTGAAACATGGTGCCAGGAGGTAAAACACCCAACCTCTAAATTCTCATTCTCCTGTGCCCCTCAATGCACTGTAACAAATGTGTTTGCAAAAATAAAAAAGCAAAAATCATCCGAATTAATGTAAGAAGCAGCACATCTCTGGTGCCATTCATTTTCCTCAAACGCAAAATCAATAACAGTCGCATGTGTGACATTATTGTCGCATTATTTGTCGCAAACGGTGACATTTAAGATAGTAAGACGCCGTTTTCTACAAGTAAACACGCATACACAAAAACAAAGTTTTCCAAAATCTCCACTTTGCCCAGAGCTGTCATTAATAATTGTTTTCGGTATGTAAAACTACATTTTTATGTAAATACAAGCCCTAAACGCATACAAATGTATTTATTTTTCCAGATACCAGGCTACGTGTGGATTAGGTTTGGTTGAGTTTAGCAACTATACGGTTAAAAAGCCCACTTGGTTTATACACCCTTTTTCATAAATTCTACCATATCAGCATTTCTAGTAACGCTAAAGCCCCGATTTATTCATTTTGTAAGCCGCTAATCCTAATTAGCCTTGTGGGCGATGCTGACAAAAGGCTGAGAAATCCCCTTGATAGCTCACTGGTGCATCATAGGACAAGACAAGCGAAAAAAAAGTCCCTTAAAGATAGGGAGAATTTGCTCAGGACATTATTGTGAGCTGAGCTAAAACGCAACACATTTGCTCATTTTAAGACATTTTTATCCAAAGTGATTTATTTAAGTTTCTCTCAAGGCATCTTAGACATGATACAGCCCTCCTGAAGCAATGAGGGTGAAGGGCCTTGCTCAAGGGTGCGCAAACACCCAGCTTTTGGATGTATAGCCCCACATCCTAACCACTGGGCTACCACCCAGTAATATAAATATATTTTTTAGAAATATTAAGCATTTTAGTAGATTTTTAAAGTTTTGTTTTCTCATAAATTCATTAAACTTTATAGCACTTGTGTAAACAGGTAATTATATCGCATGCAAAACTTTCTGTCAGAGAGAGTGCAGCAAAGCAGTTAGCATTTCCAGCTCGTTGCAAAAAGCGAGGGTTTAACATAGCAGCTCAATTGGTAGGACAATTCAGTAAATCAAATTTATCAATCAACATTTTGGAATGTTGGGAGAAACCGGAGTCCCTGGAGAAAACCCACCCAGATATGGAGGACATGGAAACCCCACACAGAAAGGACCTAACCACTTTGACATCATGCTACCACCTCTTCACACGCTTTCTTACAGTTAGCAGTTGTGCGCAAAACATTATCAACTCAGTCCGACAAATGTACTGTCCAATTGTTCAATTTTCTCTGGTTTATCACAAGCCGTCTGTCATTTTCCATAGCAGAGTTGAATGATCTTAACTTAAAAAAGGACTAAAGGAATGTTTTGGAAGTCACTGGGTGGAAACATAGATCTGATGGATTCAGATGAAAATAGCGATACTAGATCAGATTATATCAATTCCAAAGCAGAAATCCTGAAGTTACTAGAACCATGCTGCTGTCCCTGATGAATGAATATTAATAAATGACTAAGCAGAAACATTTTTAGTCTGTTAAAATTTTCAGAAGCAGCAGGCTTCTGGCACGTATCGGACACTGTGAAAATGGAGCGGTGTGACAACACACAGTGGCTGACCTACTTAATAACTTGTTGAGACAAGAGAGATGATGGGCATGTCTGTTAATATCAGGGATCCTGTGAAGAATGTTGCAAAGATTCAACTCTCTCTTATCCTAGCCAGTTGTTGAAATCCTCCACAGAGTTGACAGGCATGACTCTGAGCACCTGATCTGCATGACACATCCATCTCCCGCTGTGTGATTGCAGAGAATGGTCTGTGTGAAAAGGCCAAGTGTATCAGCTCCCAGCTGAATATGCGCTGTCTCTAGTAACACTGAGTCTTGTCTGTCTTCAGGGATGTCTTCTTCATTGCCTCAGACTTGGTTTAGTACGTTTTCAATTCTGACAAGACAGAAGAAACGTTGGGCACCTGCTGTTTAATTTCTCTCGGATACACCCCTCAGTAATATTGGAGCCATGATGGAGAACCATAATAACCCAATTTTAGCTTTAATAGCCATAAAAAAAAGAGATCACTACATTCTGTGGATCACAACTTAATGTTATTATTTGTCTGCTTTTGTGACTTAGTATCATGGTGCTCTTAGTCAGACATCTTATGGAGTTCAGAACATGCAGGCATATACATGAGAATGTGGGAGTAGGAGGGCTGACAGTGTCCATGAGTCACATACACAACAAAGATGACTTACATTTGTATAATGCAATTAGAATGCACAAAATCATTAAATTAACAGTCAAGCATTTTAAATTTTTAAAGTCATTTTATCCTAAATGTTGTACAGGTGCTCTGTCTTGACTGAGGTTTAATCCACTAAATACAGTTACTGTTTAAGAGCATGGAAGGGGCATTAAAATATTTGAGTGTCAGTAAAGGTAGGTTTAAAGCATAAACATGCACAATGTTTTACATAGTTATAATTGTGAAAGTTTTTACTGATAAATTTGTATGTCTTATTATATAGTCTCTGATGCTTTGGCACAAAATATTACGAAAAAACAAACAAAGAATGAATTAGCAAAAATGAATAAAGAAAACTAATAGAAATTAATAGCAGTATTTGGCAAATTGATATTTTTAAAAAGCAATATAGTGTTAACTCTCAATCTCACAACCATTGCAGCCTTAATTATATTATATACATGTTCCATTACAATCTGTAATTGTTACTGTGTTGAGAATATGTTAAGTTGTTCACACTAACTATATTGTCTGAAGTCTAGACTTTCACATAAGTACAGCTCCTTATTTTTACAGTCATTGTCATTTTTTTCTTCTTTTTTAACAGTTCCATGTGTTGTTCCATTGTAGTTTTATTACAATAGAGATGGTAGCTCAGTGGTTAGGGTGTTGGGCTACCCATGGGTTCAAATCCCAGATCCACTGAAGTTACCAATGTGGGTCCTTGAGCAAGACCCTTAACCCTCATTGCTCCAGGGGCACTGCATCAACCCTGTGTTCTGACCTTACTTATCAAGTTGGGATACTTGTAAATCGCTTTGGATAAATGACCAAATTTAAATGTAAATATAATAACACATCACCACGTCAGTGTCACTGCAGTGATGAAAATCGTCTAGCACAATGTGAATGTCTGTAATTATACTATAAAGTCCATCAACAGTATTTAATGTGAAGAATAAACATTAAATCCAGAAGGTGCACCTAAAGGCCAGTAAGTAAATATATACAGTACATACATGAAAGTTGGTATCATGATAGAATTACCCAAAAACAGTTACGATTATCACCAACAATGTTTAATCAGATCATTCAAATCTGTTAGTAAACCGTTTTTTAAAATGTTTCTAATGATATGTGGAACCTATCAGTCAACCATATTTACACCAAATTTAGGCAAAGCCAGATGTGTCATTACCTTTTTTAAAAAACTGTAAACATGGATGTGCAGCCATGAATATTACCATGGATACAGATGCTTACTAGAAATAGTTATTAATTTTTCTTTTGGTTATTCATGAAACTCTAATGACCAAACTGTAAAAAGCTTTACAATAGCTGTCCAATGTGGCAGATTAAATAAGCCTTGGCATGAGATCTAATGGATTTACAATGACTGACCTCAATTGTTGCATTTTGTAGAATGTCTGCAGGCACACCCTGTCTGCCTGGCTCACTGTCTAAGAAAAAAATGCCCCCCCTGTGTTTCATGGAAGAAAGTTGAACTGTTCTTTTTGAAAGTGACAAATCTGTCCTTGTGCATTTTTCTAACTGAAGCTTCTACCTGACTGAAGGATCTAACAACATAATAGCACACCTCGACTGAAAAGCTGTAGCTTATCTAGACCTTTTGTTAAGCTAGAAATGCAATATGCACTTGTACATTTACGCCGCGGTTCATACGACCATCAAAATTATAAATAATTATAAATTATAAATTTATTTTCAAGACCAAAGATACTCATCAGTAAATGTTTGCAATTGCTAAAAGCAAAACGTCCATTTCTACCCAAAAATAAATATTACGAAACAGACACTTAATTAGATTTGCATTGTAATAATAAAACAATAATTCATCTGTGTCAATGAGGAGTTAATGATGAAAGTACCATGTGTATGTGGCATTTTATTATACTTCAGGAACTGGGCAGATACACTCACAGACAGACAAACACTCACAGGGGCAATTTAGAGCAACCAATTTCCCTTGAATCCGTGTTTTTGGACTGTGGGAGAAAACAGGTGAACTTTGAGAAAACCCACGCAGAGACATGTGGAGAACATGGAAACTCCAGCCAGATCGGAATTTAAACCTGGATCCTCAGCATTGAGAGGTGAATATGCTAACCACTAAGCCACCCCCACTGTGTTTTAATTTTTTTTTACAATTTGGAGTTCATTATTTTATTTGAAAGTTTTTTTTTAATATAAAATGTTTTATTTATTACACATCAATCAAATGTCAAAATCACAAATCCCTTTGATCCTATTATCCTGTGTTCAAAGACACTTGGAAAATGACTTATTGCAATGAGCCAAGTGCAGATGGAAGTTATTTTCTAAGCTCAAGTCGCATTAACATTTTCCCATAGCTGTCAGTAGAGGGCAGATCATCCATTCTGTACAATTTTGGCTGGTTCTCATTTTCAATACTCATTCAACAGCCACAGGAATGCTGGCACACGATCATCTCTGTAAATAAGACGTTTTTCTGTTTGATGGACGTTCCTCTCTCTATATAGCTGGATTTCCCTGTTCTAAATATTTTTTTTCTAAAAGTAAAACCACTGCTCGCTTATGCAACCCATTTTAAAAATGGAAAAGGTGGAGCCGGTTAAATCTAATTGATGAAGCCAATATCTGGGACCTAATGAAGTCATAAAATAAATGGTGTAGCTTGCAGCAATTCTCAGCACGAGCACTGGGAGTTTAGCAGCCAGCTGTCAGCCACATGTGTCCACTGAGTCTACGTGGGCCTCTGGTCTCTTATGTCAGCCAGGACCACCGGGAGGCTGTCGCACAGGGAAAACAATCATCTGTCTCCCAGGTGCATTCTATGGGTAAATGTTTGTTAAGCATGGTCTAGATATTTCTGGTGAGACATGCTCGTAGGGCAAAAGTGCTGAGAAAAGCCCATTTGTAGATGACAGGTGGAGCAAGCTGGGTTAATCCTGTTATCCTTGTCCTTAGATCTAATCAGTAACCACCACATGCACTTATCCAGAGCCACATTAATCTATACATCAAACCATATATAAATACAAACAAACTATGGAAACAAGCCTTTTACTTGGTGTCGAAGGTATTAAAAAAACTATTCTGTATGGAGGAACTGGTGAGATTCCCAAATTTATCACGGGGGCCAAGGTAAGTCACTAAGTTCATTGTTTACCGCAAGTAAGCTTTAATATTCTGCCTCATTTCTTTATTTTTAATTCCATATACTTTAAATGTGGTTGTTAGTACTTTATACGTAAATGTACGCAAAGTGTTGAGTGTTTATAGCAGATCATTACTTCATTTTTATTTAATTTGCCTTGTAATTTATTTATTTTATTCGTCATAATCATACATTGGGCACCACGGTGGCTTAGCGGTTAGCACGTTCACCTCTCAGTGCTGGGTGGGGATTCGTTCGATTCCCAATTTGGGTGGAGTTTCCATGTTCTCCCCGTGTCTGTGTGGGCTTCCTCCGGGTTCTCCGGTTTTCTCCCACACTCCAAAAACATGAATTCAAGTTAAATTGAATGCTCTAAATTGCCCCTATAGTCTGTGTGAGTGTTTGTGCCCAGGGATGGGTTGGCGCCCTGTCCTGGGTGTATCTGCCCAGTGCCCAAGATTTCCTTCCCTGGATGGGCATGGGGAACCCAAGTGCAACCCTCATGAAGGAATAAGCGGAAGATAAAGAATTAATGAATTATACATTGATTGGTTAGCATGTTCGCCTTTTAGCCTCTGGGTATATAGGTTTGAATCTCCATGCAATTGAGTTTCCATGTTCTCCCTGTGTCTGAGTGGGTTTCCTCTGGGCTCTTCGGTTTCCTTCCACAGCCAAAAAAAATGGATTTAATGTGAATTATCTGCTCTAAATTGCCCCTATATAGTATGTGTGTGAGTGTTTGCCTAGCAATAGATTGGCACCCTGTTCTAGGTGTACCTGCCCAGTGGCCAAAACATTCTCCCCTGGATTGGCATGAGAACCCCTGTGACCCTAGCATAGGATTAAGCAGAAGATAATGGATGGATGGATAATTATATATTACTAATCTTAAAAAAAAACAACAAGTTAGCAGTTTAAATACTGAAACGTAAAAGCTGATGTGAGACAACTTTGTCACATGAACATGAGCTTGGTTTTGCATGTTAAATCCAATTATCATCTGGGACACACAGGTGATCTTCCATTTCCGAACTATGCTGTGCAATGACGATCGCACAGTGCTGGATGACAGTAAAAAGGTGGGGGTGCCCATGGAAGTGGTGATTGGAAACATGTTTAAGCTGGACGTTTGGGAATTCCTCCTTACATCCATGCGAATAAGTGAAGTGGCGGAATTCTGGTGTGACATCGTTGTAAGTACTGGTACTAAGCAGGGCTCATTTACTTAGTTACCCCATATACAGAGAAAATACTCCACATTGGATTGTTTACTTGTCATACTTATGCTTACAATTTAGGAAGTGCCTTTCTATTTCTCTATTTTTATTTGTGTATTTCTTTTGACTATATAGCACACTGGTTTGTATCCCATGGTGGCAAAGAGTTTACGACGCATTGCGGAGGGCAAAGACCCTGTGGACTGGCACATTCACACTTGCGGTATGGCCAACATGTTTGCTTTTCATAGTCTGGGTTATGATGATCTGGATGAGCTTCAGAAGGAACCCCAACCACTCATCTTTATTCTTGAGCTTTTAAAGGTCAGAATAACATTTTTTTTCTAGAATCTTTATAAAAACTCACATAGGCCTGCTGTTTCTTTCTCAGAAGTGAACATCTAAAATTATTTTATCTTATCCCATTATCTTCACTTAGTTCTACATTAGGGACTAGGACTGGGAGTATATTAGGGACTGGGGTAACTCTATATACTTAGTATATAATACAATAATATTTATTTATCTATCATGTAATTTAAACCATATGGTGGGTGAATTTAAATGGGCCAATGTTTAATGTCATTATGAATAAATGTGTGTCAGATTTAGAATGCATTAATAAAATACAATGATTCATTCATGTAATTTTATTTTTGTGTCAGTAAGAAAACTATGAACTTAAACATCAATTAGAAAAGTGAATTTAAAAATACTTTACGTTAATGGCCACTAGGTTGAGCTAGGGGCCTTGTTTTATTACACCAAAGAACAGATTTTTCTGTTTTTGTAAATACAGCATATAATGCAAAGATTTAAAAAAAATTGTAACTTATAATGATTTTATAATTGAAATATCTCATAATCTATACCTACTGAGACTGATCAATATTGTAGACGAAGGTGTATGTATTTTGCATGTTTATCAAAGTTGATACAAAATATTGCATCACGGAGCAGAATACTGCCGCTGATGTTTAACCTCTACTGCTGCAAACATGTTTTTTTGAGTTCTACTGGGTCTGATGTACAGGTTGAACAGCCAAGTGAGTATCACAGAGAGTCCTGGGCGCTGAGTGATGAGGAAAGGCTGAAGGCTGTGCCTGTGCTCCACGGACAGGGCAACAAACTATACAAACAGAGTCGATTTGAGGAGGCCACACAAAAGTATAAAGAAGCAATAGTCTGTATTAAAAATGTGCAATCAAAGGTAATAAAACCAACAAGTACTTTTCATTTGAATTCATTTTCTAATATCTGACATTTTGCTAGTCAGGTACTGATTAAAAAACATTCTGTGTATGTGTGTGTGAAGGAGAAGGCTTGGGAGGTGCCCTGGCTAAAGCTGGAGAAAATAGCCAACACTCTTACACTTAACTACTGCCAGTGTCTTTTACGCATGGGGGAGTTCTATGAGGTCATTGAGCACACTAGTGACATCATTAATCAGCATCCAGGTAGGTGTGTTGGTGAAACAATGACTTTTCTGATCTATGTAAATTCTTACCCAAAAGTTTGTACATCTCTGCCTGAACTCTTATTTAACTGTATATAATTAAACAAATCATTTATAAGGAACAAACTTCTGCAAATGTTAACATATAGTTACTATTCTTTACCTAATTGACAAGACTTCTCATTAAGTGCTGACTAATTAACATATATGAATGCATTGGTTAACATGAACAGTACAAAACATTACCAATGACTAACTAGTGTTAAGTAAATACATTGCAACATCCTGAATGTATCGTCATGGATACTAAAGTGTGTTTTAAGACTACTTTTGAGTTTTTCTTTTCTATACACATGGAGTCTGAATGTGCTAAGCTACAACAGATCGGTCCTTATTACAAGGGTCTAGTACATTAAAGATCCTATGGTGATAGATTTTGTATATTGTTACATAATTATCTAACATTAGTTAACCATAATGTTGTTCATGTTATATCCATTAGTCATTTAGCAGATGCTTTTATCAAAAGCGACTTACAAGTATCCCAACTTGATGGTTGGGTTCAGAACACAGGGTTGATAGAGGACCCCTGGAGCAATGAGGTTTAAGGGTCTTGCTTAAAAACCCACATAAGTAACTTCAGTGGACCTGGGATTTGAACCCACAACCTTTAGATTGAAAGTCCAACACCTTACCCACTGATTTACCATACCAAGCATCAGACAATGGGATGTGTACTATATATAATATAAATATGTTTAGGGCACGATGGCTTAGTGGTTAAAAAATCCGCCTCTCAGTACTGGATATCCAGGTTTAAATCCGCATCTGGGTGGAGTTACCATGTTCTACCAGTGTCTACCTGGACATCTGATATTTTTTTTTTCAATTGGTAATTACAGACACCTTACGTCTAAACAATCTGTACATGGGTGGCCTACACTGTTGATGCTGCTCGGCCGCTCGGGGAGGATGAGTCCCCCATTGAGCCTTGGTCCTCGTAAGGTTACTTCCTAAAAAAAACAACATAACGGGAAGTTTTTTCTTGCCTCTGTTACTTTGGCTTGCTCTGTGGGGGTTTACGCTCATGACACTGTAAAGTTGCTTTGGGACAACACACTGTTGTTAAAAGTCCTATACAAATAAATTACTTGAAGTATTTCATTAAAGCAGCAGCGCAATACAAACTTCGATTATAAGACTTTTATAACGCACAAATTTAAATGCTTCGAAAAAACATGAGGTAAATTTTATTACAGTATTGTGTTAAATACTGTAATGTTACTGTTGTATTATATGTAATTTTCGCTGTTAAAACAATGGTGTGTGTTGTGTAGGAGTCATGAAAGCCTTTTACCTTCGGGGGAAAGCCCACAAGGAGGTGTGGAATGAAGCTGAAGCCAGAGTGGACTTCCAGAGAGTGCTGGATTTAGACCCAAATATGAAGAAGACGATCAAAAAGGAGCTGGCTGTTCTCAGTATGCGTATGGCGGAGAAGCGAGAGGAGGATAAAGAGAAATACAAAGGAATGTTTACAGGCAGAACAGACGAACAAATGACTGAAATACAAAAGACAAAGAAAAATAAAAGGGTAGAAAAAGGTGAACACTCATCTTTTAATCAAAGAGATTCTGAGCGATTGACTCCAGAGGAAACTTTCAGATATGTGGAAACACAGCATTCACCGCCAGATGTAGCAGCTTCCATGAAACCAAACACTGAAGAACCAACACCTGATAAAGCAGCTTCTGTGGAAACAAAAACTGAAGAAGTAACACGTGATGAAGCAGCTCCTGTAGAACCAAACACTGAAGAGCCAACACCTGATGAAGCAGCTCCCATGAAACCAAAAACTAAAGAACCAACACCTGATGAAACAGCTGCAATAGAACCAAACACTGAAGAACCAACAACGGATAAAACAGCTGCTGTGGAACCAAACACTGAAGAACCAACAACGGATAAAACAGCTGCTGTGGAACCAAACACTGAAGAACCAACGACGGATAAAACAGCTGCAATAGAACCAAACACTGAAGAACCAACAACGGATGAAACAGCTGCTGTGGAACCAAACATTGAAGAACCAACAACGGATGAAACAGCTGCAATAGAACCAAACACTCAAGAACCAACAACGGATGAAACAGCTGCTGTGGAACCAAACATTGAAAAACCAACAACGGATGAAACAACTGCTGTGGAACCAAACACTGAAGAACCAACAGCGGATGAAGCAGCTCCAATAAAACCAAAAACTAAAGAATTAACATTGTATGAAGCAGCTCCTGTGAAACCAAACACTGAGAAACCAACACCTGATAAAGCAGCTCCCATGGAACAAAAAACTTAAGAACCAACACCGGATGAAGCAGCTCCCATGGAACAAGAAACTAAAGAACCAACACCGGCTCCTGTAGAACCAAACACTGAAAAAACAAAACCAGATGAAGCAGCTCCTGTGGAACTAAACTAAATGTTTATTATTTTAAAGCTGACGGTGAAAGAACTAAAGAACCTACACCGGATGAAGCAGATTCCATGAAACAAAAAACTAAGGAACCAAAACCAGCTCCTGTAGAACCAAACACTAAAAAAAACAAAACCTGATGAAGCAGCTCCTGTGGAACTAAACTAAAAGTTCATTAATTTGAAAGCTGATGCTGAAACAGGAATAAAAAAGCAATTCATTCTGGAGCAAGTTACACTAAAACAGAATAGTTCCATTCAAAAATTCACAGAACAAGCAACAAATAAAGAGGAGACAGATAATCAGATAATCAGGAATCCTTGTGTGCTCTCAGTGATGAAGAGCATGTAGAACATTTAAACCACCTGACTATTAAACTAAGTTAAAAGTAGTTTACAGATGTCTTATTTAATTGTGTGTTGTCATAAATTCCTTAGAGATTTCGTCAAAGTGGGGGAAACATATTCTGTATTGATTTTTGGATCCCTAACCAGGTTTAAATGTAAAAGTGTTTTCACTGCTAGAAACTATTAATATGCCTCTGTGAAGAACTGGTTCAACACATTCACCGAGACTTGTTTTTAGGTCGTGTTTGACCATACAAAATCCTACTGCATACCTGAAAATGATGGTTAGGTTTTAGATTTTTACACAACAGCTGTTTTTTTTTTTTCAAATGTACATTGAATCTTTATTTCCAAATAACTCCAGTTTTTTCGCTTTTACTTTTTTTTGCCATCCATGTGATAGATAAATACTTGAAGGATTCAAGGAGGCTTTATTGTCATTTCCATCACAAATAGCATCCCACGAAAACGAAATTATGGCCCACAGGCCCAGATTAACCCTACAAACTTTTTAAACCTATAAAAAACCAATATCTACATTGTATT
>JAOUQT010325250.1:0-13834 GCA_025769995.1 Xyliphius kryptos | reverse complement strand
CTCCGCAGTCTCCTGCCGGAGGGGAGCGGAACAAAAAGTGTGTGTGCTGGGTGAGTGGGGTCCTTCATGATGCAGGATCTGGGTGGAGTTTCCATGTCCTCCCCGTGTCTGCGTGAGTTTTCTCCGGGTTCTCCGGTTTTCTCCCACAGTCCAAAAACATGGATTCAAGGTAAATTCAATGCTCTAAAGTTGCCCCGTATAGTGTGTGTGTGTGTGTGTGTGGATGTGTGAGAGTGTGCTCAGCGATGGATTGGCAGTCTGTCCTGGGTGTATCTGCCAAGCGCCCGAGATGTTCTTTTCTGGATGGGGATGGGGAACCACACCGTGACCCTTGTAGAGGAAAAAGTGGAAGATGATGGATGGATGATCTAATACGTTATTAGCCTAAGGATCATAAAAGTTGTACTGTCAGCAACTTTATCCTTTTGATAATCATTTATTTTTTTAATGTACTATAAAAACCCAACAAAATTTACCTTGATGTTTTTAAAGCAGCAGGTCTATAATTTATTTAGTTCATTGACCTCTAAGCAGATGAGTTAATTTCAGTGAACGTTTTTATACACTTTATTTACACAGGATGCTGTAATGCTTTTAAAAATAGTGGCTTTATTTATTAAGCAACTTTTTAGAAATTGTATTGGGCAAAAAAAATAAATAAAGGTCAGCTTTGGTAGAACTTTCCACCTTGTTTTCTGCAACGTTTGGTTTTCTCTGTTTACCATCTGAGGGGATTTTTTTCTGCCCATATCATCACTTAAGGGATTTTTTTTTTGTCTTTACACTGTAAATAACTTTTAAAGCTTCGATGTGTATTTGTTCCATTGACGTGCATTGGATATTTTAAATGAATTAGACAGCTCCTTTACACCCCGCTTTCTCAAAAGCATCTAACATACCAAGACCTTGTACAAGTTTCAAAAAGAATTATAAGAAATAAAATAGTAGGTTTGGTGATGTGACCTTTCGTGATAAAGCTTTATTTTATTTTTACAAATCCCAGCCAGTTTCTTACAAAGATATGTGTAATTAGATGGTTTTATTTAAAGCCACTTCCATGTATATAACTTGTTGGGTTAGTCTTGATACAGCACCCCTTGAGCAATGATGTTTAAGGGCCTTGCTTAAGGGCCCACACTGCTGGTAATGTTAGCAAACTTGTGATTTGAGCCCTTAACCTTTAGACCACTGAACTATCACTGAGCTAATTTAGGATATATTTTGTGGTGTACAGCAAAAAAGTAAAAAAAAGGGCCGTTCAAATCCCTATTTGTTCTCACCGTGTCTGTGTGGGCTTCCTCAGGGTTCTCTGGAAACCCCACCACAACTTTAAAAGAGGATTAAGCGGAAGATAATAAATGAATGACTGAAATTTAAGGTCAAGCAACCTACTGGGGTCTTGGGGGCGTTCCCCATGCCCATCCAGGGGACACACACTCACGCACACAGACTATAGAGGTGAACATGCTAACCACTACATAAACTACGTAATGTAATATAAATCTTTATTATAGAAGAGGTCAAAAACATGGATTTAAGGTCAATTGGCTGCATTAAGTTGCCCCGATGTAGTCTGTGTGTGTGTGGAAATGTGTTAGTGTGTGCACAATGATAGACGGGCGCCCTGGGTGTATCTGATATGTTCTCCCCTTGATGGGCCTAGTAGAGGATTAAATTCATGAATAAATAAATGAAGCGGCACGGTGGCTTAGTGGTTAGCACATTCGCCACTCAGCGCTGGGGATTTCCGGTTCGAATCCCAATCCTCCCACAGTCCAAAAACAAACATGAAGGTAAATTAAATGCTCTAAATTGCCCTGTATAGTGTGTGTGCCCAGCGATGGATTGGCACCCTGTTCTGGGTGTATCTGCCCAACGCCGAGAGTTCTCTCCTGTATGGGCATGGGGAACCCCCCCCCCCCCACGACCCTGATAATGAAATAAGCGGAAGATAATGAATGAATGAATACATTTGTAATTCAAAACAATTGTTTTCCCCTTAGCATTGTATTCATAAAGTATTGAGACCCAGCTGACTACCGAAAAACAGAAAGTAGTCATTGTTGAATTTGTGAACACACGTTGAACCTGAAAACCTTTTAAAAAACAGGTTTGAATCCGCAGTAAAGAGACGTCACCGTGAATCTCACACACACAAAACCGCTGAAGATAAACAGACTCAGTGGGTCGACTCGGATCAGGAGTCGACTCTCATCAGGAGTCGATTTCACAACCTCTGAAGATAAACAGACTCAGTGGGTCGACTCGGATCCGGAGTCGACTCTCAACGGGAGTCGATTCCGGAGTTCGAGCGCGCGCACACACACACACACACACACACACACACACACGGACGGAGTAGAGGAGAAGAGTCCGAGCTTTTATCGGTCGCGAGGCAAACACACGCTCCACTCGTGTGTAGCTTGACATTTTGCCCACCCGCGCGTGGCTTTTTACCCCGACCCACGGTGGAATCGTCGGTTTTGTATGAAGTCGGGGTGAAGAGCCGAGGCGGTGGAGCTTTAAAAGGTGAGTTTGTCACGCTCGCGCCTGGTCCTCAGTTCTCGGAGTGTTTAACTCACAATAACGCACTCAGCCGACGGACGGCTACTGTATTTAAACTCACGGACGGAACTTGACTCGGGGGTTTAAGTCGTTTGTTGTCGGGTTCGGTGGACTTTTCCTCGGATCTCCTGGCAGTTGTGTGTGGAACCGATGAGATCCGGGCTGCAGCCGAGCGGCGCGCTCTGAAACTTCCCACCAGAGCTTTATTTATTTTCCTTTCAGCCGCATCGCAGATAACTGGGGGATGTGTGTAATGGAAGTGAGCAGGCTGGCTGATCCTGTTCCTTTTACTCCCTCTCTCCCTCTTTTGTGTGTGCACTGTCTGTTCATTTATTCATTCATTTTGACTAAAGTTCCTCTGGGATAAATGAACTTTCCTTCTTCATTCTTTTCATTTTCCTTCCCTTTCCTTTCCTTCTTCTATTCATTTCCTGTTTATTTCACTTTTCCTTCTTTTCCTTCCTTTTCCTTTTCCCTTCCTTTCCTTGTTCCTTGTTCCTTGTTCCTTTCCTTTCCTTCTTCCTTTCCATTTCCATTTCCTGTTTATTTCCATTTTTCCTTCTTTTCCTTCTTCCTTTTCCTTTTCATTGCTTTCCTTCTTCCCTTCTTTTCCTTCCTTTCCTTCTTTTCTTCTTCCCTTTTTCCTCCTTTTCCTTCTTCCTTCCCTTCTCCTTTTCCCTTTTCCTTCTCATTTTTTCCTTCTTCCTTCCTTCCCTTATTCCCTTCCTTTCCTTCTTCCCCTTCTTTTTCCTTCCATTCCTTCTCCTTGTCCTTTCTTTCGTCTTTTCCTCCTTTTTCCTTCTTCCTTTCCATCCCCAACCAATTTCCTTTCCAACCCAACTGTTGCACTCTTTATATTTGGTTGGTTCTTCATATTTTTGGTCTGCGGCGCTTATTCGGAGGATGTTCCTCTTGGTGGAAACAAGCCGAGGCAAATCCGAATTCTATTTAAATGGCAGACTCACGCGGTGCTTTTGTTTATTTAGATGCGTTTCTTCAGAAGAGCGCAACCCGACGGTGTCTCTTCGACTCGGCAAATGTTGGAAGTTTAAAGCTGCGGGGGCCAACAACGCCAGCTCTCGTTACTTCATTGTGTGGCCTCTTTCTAAAAGCAGCTGCTGCTCGGAGGGACTGCGTGCTGAAATGCATCTTAATGTCCTTTTGTAAAATGCACACTGGTCTCCTCTTTAACAACGAGCGTCTTCGTGACACATTTGTTTTGAACCTTCTTAACTATAAAGTTTGGAAATGACACATGGTATCAGAAATATGGAGTCGATCTGATTGTACTTGTTTAGTTTTATTCTTTATACCTGGCTAGCTTTGATGAAACACTTGTCTGAGAGGAAGTTGAAAGTCTTTTGTTGCTTAATAGGAATGTTTTTTTTTTAATTGACCAGCTTTTTTTTTTTTTTTTCCCTTTCTTAAAAACAAGCAAATCCGGAAAAATCTACAGCTTCTCGTTAAGACATTCATCCGTTCTGTGTGTAATGTGGGGATGCACCCAGTACTGGATTGTTTAGGATGGGTTTGGCAGTATAGGTGTGTGTGTGTGCTCACTGTTAATATAAGTCGCGATTCACTTTAAAGTGCTGACATCACGCTTGTGGCTTTTTGCGTAATTTGGTAATGATCTCGGTTCTTGTCCTCGTCAGACTAGTGTGTAGTTGTTCGTTAGACCTCAGATGTTGATACTTATATGATCAAGAACTGGATCAACCGCAGCGGGGCACTCGTTCTTACACACTTTCAAAATGTATAACACATTTTTTACTTAAAATGTTGGAATTTTTTATTCATCTTGCTCATTCACTCAGCTTGGCCGGCCCGTAATTATGACATGCTTGTGGTTTTAGCACAGTACATTTCACAAGGATATTGTAATTCCCACGAAGGCATACAATTTAACAAGTCACTCATTCGTCCGTGCTGTCAGCTCCAGCTGACGTGTTAATACAGCCTGGATTTGCTTGTTTTTCTTTGTAAGCTGCATGTGTCGGAAAATACATACTTTATCTTGTTTAGTTTTTAATATATATGTGTGTGTTTTTGTCCGGTGCATCAAAAGTGAGTGGCAAGTGTTCCCGTTGTTTCTGCAAACGGCTGTCATTTCATTTATTCTTCTAACTGATGCATCGTCTCATTCATTTTCATCAGATTTAATAATTTTTTTTTTTGACGCTCATGATATCAAATTTGACTTATTTTTGGTGCGGCGTTTCCAGCGCCATTGTGGGCCATTTGCTTCATATAAAGAGGCCTAATGTAAGGAAACGGCGCATCTGTTTTGTCGAGCTTCCTGATGTGCCACTCGCCTCTATTGGGACCACAGCTCACCACTCTGATGCATTTACTTGACAGCTGCTTTATTCTGTGGCGATGCTTGGAAACCATTAGTGGAAATGAATTGAAACCTCCCCCTGCCTATTTTTCTTGCACGCGCACACATGCACGCACACATCGGCTTGCTGGCTCACTAAGCCACACGCACCCTCACTCACTCACAGTTTGTAGTGCAAACAAATGGCTATTGTTGCTTTTTTGTGGTACAGCAGCTCAACACAAAAGAAGGTCTTGATATACTTGTTGTAGTAGGGTAGAGAGAGAGAGAGCGGCGGAGCCAGAGAGAGAGAGCGATACAGAGCGAGGACTGTTGAGGCTTGTTTGTGGTTGAGATTGTTTTCCAGAAGAAGGAAAAAAAAAGCAGAAGCTTTCCAGACAAACCTGGTTTTCACGTGACAGCGCAGCACCTTCTGTGTGAACCCATTAAACAATAAACCTGCAGTTGAAAGTACAACGGAAGTTGACCTTGTACTTGTGTATACCGTGGTGTTCATTTCCAAAGTATGCCAGCTTTTTTTTTTTTGCTGCAACAGGGCTTTTGAAACGTCGTTGTCTCTTTTAGGAGTCGTTGGCTTTTTTTTTTGACTCTGAATAACAGAAGTGGGCTATTCGGCTAAACAGGTAACCTTTGGAATCTTGTTTAACATTTACACCTGAATAAACTGGTAGGCTTGCAGATGATGGTGCAGTTCGTTACAAGTACAGATGAGTCAACCAGTAACTAGACGTGGTTGTTGGAAGGACATCTTTTTTGCCGCTTGTTTATTCAACAATGTCCTCATTGAGAATTCTTTCTTTTGATGATTTATATGACAACTGCCTTCATGGTCACCGTGACCTGAGATCTGAGGAACCCGTGTGCTAGAAGTTTCCACGTAGTTTTCCTGGTCTGCTGTGTACATGTACGAATGACTAATAACCATTTCTACATTCCATTTTAGGATTGTCCTCAGTCCCGAGGTCAGCATTTTCAAGGTTTTGGCCACTCCCATTTCTTGTTTGTGAGTTAAAGTCGGGTCACTGGGACAGAATGCAGTGCAGTCAGATTGTGAGCAGGTTTAAGGCATCCAGGCGTTTTTGTGTTATTTTGAGATTTCCTCAAGTCGCACTTTTTTTTCCCCTTTCTTTAGATAACATGGCTTGTTATTCCGTTTTCTTTTTCTCATCCATGCCACTTCAATCTGCAAGCTGCCACAATCAGATATTCAACAAGTGATCAATAATTACATTAAAAATATGTGGCAATAAGATGAATAAACCAAAACGGAACAAACTTCTACAAAATCCGTACTAACATCAGAGTACGACCAAAACCAGTATGTGACATAAGCAGTACACAAATAACTATTAAGCATATATTAACAAAAAGCACTGGAACGTCAAGAATTTGCAAAGCCATCCTCATTGGTGGACATTTTTAAACAAAACCAAAGCGGCGACTCTTAATCAAATTCCTAAAAAGTACAAAACTGATTACAACTCACATTTAAAATAAACTGCCCTTTAAAAACAGATGAGAAACTCATAATACAAATACTATTAAATTATTTACGTGAACACTTTCGGAAAACAAAATACCCATCCCGCCAAGTGTCTAATGTAAAACCATGGCATTAAAGAACCAATCAACCAACCAACCATAGGAATGCCCAGAGGGCATTTAGAAAGCAAGGCGTAGACCTTTTATATTTATTATTTTTTGAAACACCACCCTGTTCTTCTGACTGTTGTTTCAGCCCATTCAAACACTTTTATGTGCTGTACATTAAACAGGTTTAGACACGTGACTCGTCTTTGTTTTCCTCATCAGCTTCTGGTGTCGTGTCATTTATTTTTATCACCCATTCGGCAGCCTCCATCTGTGTAAATACAGGTGAAAATATAAAATGTCAATAGTTTGGGCCGTTCGGTGGCTTCCTGCCCTCTATTTACACCCCGGAGTCTGAGCGTGGGCTCCACTCATGAGCCGTTGGGAAAGGCCACAGTGCGTTGAGGAAGGACTTGCATATTCATAACCAAGGGACAGCTGCTTACAGAGAGTGCAGGGGCTCACTGGCTATTAGAATCCATTCCACAGGCAGAGACTCCTTAAGCGAGCTGGCCTCTGTCTTATTTATTGATCTCTGTGCATTTAAAGTCTGGTCACTACTGCCACAAAGCCTGTCCGGTTTAGCGGTGCTTGCTGACTTGCTGTGACATAGACTACATATGAGGCAATATTAAAGTAAGTCAAAAGAATGAAATGTATTTACATTTATTACAATTCTTATTGTTTTGATCAGGATTTATTTGGAGGATTTATTTGTCTGAAAATGTATGCATTCTGTAATCTCACTACAATAACATTTCCAAACACACATCACTATCTGGCTGCTTTACATGGGCTCTATATTTGGAAACTTCCCGCTGGAGTCATTGTGTCGCTGCCATTCATGTAGACGTTTAACAAATATCTGGGGCCCGGTGCTCTCTGTTGGGCTTCCTTTCCATCGCTTGACTTTTTTAGCCGAGCTCCTTTTGACTGTCTCTTTCATCCGTACTTGGGGTAGTTCATTCTTATGTTACCCCACTGAAACACCCTGGCCACACACATGCGGTCTGTATTGCCTTTGTTTTCACACATACATTTATATATATAGTGAGGGATTGGCAAGAAGGTAAATTGCAGTTAACAAGCTGTCTTTACACCTTCTAATAGTCTCACACAAACCACAAACAGCTGTAATGATTTATAATGAGTTCTCATAAATGTAAAATGCCGGTGACTGCGTTTCATGTCTTTTATCCTTCTTTTTTTGTTCTTCTGCATCATAGAGTTAAATAGATTTTGATCTTGGGGTAAAATAGTAAAAAGGAAGTATGTATTCCATATAAATTGAATATTTAATTTTCAATACTCTGCCTGACTCAGAACAAATGAACCTGCAGTAATAATTAGATGGAATGTCTTTAGCTTTGACTACACGCTTATTTTGTGGCATCGTATTTTCCGTCCTTATGTAACCATATGGTTTAAGGAGAAGTCATTTGATTTAAAATAATTAAATAAATTAAACCCACTGGAGAGTCAAATCTCTTTGTAAAGTCTTTATCACATTTCAAAGACATTTAAAAAGTCAGGACTCTTTGTTCATATTAATGTGCTCCCTGAAGGCCTAATGCACAGTTTGCGCCTAATGAATCTGCAGTTTCATTCTGGAATATTCATAAGCCATCAGGGAAGGAAAATCATAATGATGGGACTTTTGTAAAAGTACAAACATTTACTCGTTTTCTAAAGAACCCTTGTTTCTTATGAGTGGCGGTGTGGTAGTTGTGCTGATCTGTTTGAATCAAACACCACAGAGCCTTTAGTTCTTAAATCACTTGAGTGACCGAGAACAATAGAACAAATGTCCAGCCAACAGCATCGTGTAGTTTTCCAGTGAGCACCAATGAATATTATAAAACGGCTAATTCTGGTTCTGAAATCTGATTGGTTGAGCCGTTGGTTCAGCCGCAAAATGACTGACAATAACTCACACCTCGGAGCACTTCACATTCGTATCAATATGTGATGTGAATTATTTTCCTTTTTTTTATCAACCGCGTTCTATGATTTCCTCACTAGACGGCAGTATTTTTTTTGTAAGCCGGAATCCTGTTAGTCAGAAATCAGCGTTCACTTTAAAAACGGGACTAGATCACGTCACGGAAGACCAGTTTATTTATTAATAAACACATTTAAAAATTAAAACATGTTTTTTTAAATGTATATAATTCTTTTTTCAATTTGTAACCATGTCATAAACGCAATAGGCTACTCAAGGTTGTGTGTTATTGTGACTAAATACGCTAAGCATCATGCTCTTTCTGGTGATTTATTCACAATAATGCACAACCTCTCATGCCCTATTACTTTTAATAACTGACTAACAGAGAAAAGCTAATTATTAGTCTCTGATTTTAAATCGCCAACAAATAAGACTCCCTGCGACTACCTGCCTGCCTTGTGATGGTCCTGATTATTAAGAGTACAGTTTGATGGGACAAACATGGTATGCAAAAAAGCCAATGGACCAAAACTTCAGTGTAACTGTTCGGTAGGAAGAACTGATGAAATGACACTGTGTTGAAATGAGTAGCATGCCTTACATAGTAAAAAAAAACATTAAATTTATTGATTATGTATTTATCAAAATTAGTGCAAGTACTGCAGCTGTGTTTTATTTACTTTCTGTGGCTTGTCTGAGCATTAGAAAGGCTTCGTGCCCTCAGGTACCAAGTACACAATAAATACATAGAAATAGCTGCTGTCAGTTGATGTCGGGCGACTACACGATAGCGTGTATGTACTTTTAGGAGCGACAGTCTATAACAAGCTGATTGTTTGCATTTGTAGCCGTTGGCCTTTATGACGTGCGTTGCTAAATTAAAGGCGTGAGGATGAAAGGTGAATCTGAAGATGATTGATTCTGTTTTTGAAAACTTCCATGTCTACATACTACTCGGATCTAATTAAACGTCTGACAACTTTTCTATATTTCTATATTTGATATTTAATGTCAATAAATGTAACTGCTACTTTTATATAGAAAAAAATCTCATGTTATGTTTAAGACTTAAAAATCAAAGTTAAAAGATATAAAAACTACTGTATTTGTAATAATTTTTTTAGTTGTTGTTAAAACTAAAATCTGTGATTTTCACATTTTTTATTGGATGCTTTTAATTGTAAAAGTAATCACATTAAATGACAGCAAAACGATTGATGTATTGGGATACCTACATGTGTATATATATACACTATATGAACTATATACTAAGGTCCCCAGCCCATCCAGGGGAAAACGGTTCTGGCGCTATATAAATACTAAAACTTTTTCTCTGCAGTTTTCAGTAAAAACATTTTGTATTGAGCTTACGTATTATAGCTTTTGATGTTTTGTGAATATTCTTTCTGATATTAGATGGAGTTTAGATGGATTAGATGATGACCCCATAAGGAACTCCGAAGATTTGGTGTTAAATTTACACAAAATGAGTGGAGGAACATTTCCTAATATAAGAACTTTGAGATCTGATTGGTTGGGATGTTTTACAATACAACTTGCTTGTGGACTTTGCCTGTATTTCACACTCCTTTACTTATATTCAGAGCTGTACATGGAGAACTTATTTTCTGTGAAAAATAGATAGAAGTTTTTGTCACTTTTCTTAAATGACCCATAAAGTCCATTGGCTGTAACATTAGCTGCCTCTGTGACACTTCAAAGAGTTTCACCAAAGACCTTTCAGCCGGAGGCCTAGCGCTGACCTTCTCTGCTCCCCCACGGTGCAGGTGGTAGATCGGCCGAGCTGAGAATTCTGCGTTATTCTACTGGGTGCTCTGTAGACTGACCAAGCTGAACTGGCAGGAAAGGCCCGTCATTGTGAAGAGCCTTTTAATGAGAGATGTGTCCTCTGTTCTTTATTGTGGTTGGTATTGATGTGCTGCTGCCGCCACTGCCGTTGGCTTTTTTTGCCTAAAGCCTTTAGAGCTCCTCCAGGCTAGCAAATATTCAGAGCTAAATAGGAAGGGTGCAGGCGAGTGCGAGCCACAATGGCGTTCTGGAGGCAATGCATTAGGTTTCAGACTTTGCCCCAGGTCAGTCACGCTGATCGTTTAAGTGTTGTACTGTTTCACTTATTTTGAAGGTTTGTTAGCAAAGCAAAGGACTTCTAAGAACTATTATCAGCTATTAGTAAACCTTTAATTAAGCACTTATTTTAAGCAGAATGTCTTGTTTGGTTTTCTGTAATGATCTGGTGCACAACCAATGCCTTTATACAAAAACAACGTACATTGTGTGAGTAAACCTTTACGTTGTCATGAACTATATGGTTTCGTGTAACTATAAAACAAGTGGTTGAGCTTTGAACCTTTTTTAAGGATGCTGGCAAAATTCCATTTACATTCATTACATACATTTATCTCATCTTGATGGTTTGGTTCAGAACACATACATCCAGAACACATACATACAGATTTCCTGGAGCAATGAGGCTTAAGGGCCTTGCTCAAGGACCCCACACTGGTAACATCAGTGGACCTGGGATTTGAACCCCCAATTGGATTGCCAGCTCAACACCCAAATTAAACTAAATAAGACTGCTAAACACTATATAAAAAATACCGCACATTACATTTAAGTACCTCATACTCCTACTGTGTTACTTTAATTTTGCTGCGAATTGTGTATATATTTTATATTTTTCATATAAACATTTATTGGCAATAATTTTTGTGCACTACAATACACCTTTTGCACACATCTTAATCTTAAATTTAAATTTATGTCGAGTCATAGCAACAAAATCTCGTTCTTGTGCACTGTGTAAATTTGAATGACAAAAAAGTCTGTCTTAGTCTTAAATCTAAGCCTTTGATCTACCGCAACCAATATTCTGGTTTTAACACATATGGCAAAAATGAATCGAATTGCCAGGTGAAGTGTTGGCACTTATCATTTTCTAAAAACAAATAAATCTCCCAGGATCCTATTAATTATCAATCAGATTTAATAAAAATGTGTGCATTGAATCAGTAAGATGGATAGATGCTTGATTAATCCCAAAGCGAATATGAAGGGCAATCAACAGCTGTTTCATCGTGCAATTAAACAACAAATGAAAAAAATGTCATATAAAAATGGAGCAAAAAATATCTTAAGTATATCAATTTAAGCAACTGTCCACACTTACTTAACTTTTTTTTATGGATGCTGCTAAAATTCTGTGTGAATTAATTATGCATCGTCTTCCTTTGGAACTAAATATATTGCTTACAAAAAATCTCAGTTAATGTCGAAAATGGAAAGCACTGCCAACTGAATGATGGCTTTCATCAAACAATTTATCAACACAAATCTCCAGTTATTAGTTATTTATCATTACACTACTAAAAATCTGCATAGGCAACAGTAGGATAGTAGCTCGGTTTTGTCATTTTGATGTTGTGTGTGTAATCATTTAGCCATAAACAGCCCCCCCCCCCTCAGGTGGCAGGCTAGAAAATCGGTCAGCAATAGAATTTAAGGTATGTTGCTGAAGGAAGGCTTGTCGTTCCACATTTAGAAGCTCACATACTTTATGAGGATCTTTAGTTCTCTTACCACAGAACTGCTCGATGTTCCTTTGTTGTTACTCTCCTGAATGGAAATATTAGTTTAAAACTTAAATGTTAATCCTATTAAGCGATAGTCATGTAAAATTCAGTTTTTTCTCCTTTCTTAAAGCCCACAAAGGCCCCCAGTGTATACATGTGATATGTAAATGATTTGCACTTTCTTAACTATTTGCATCACATTGATTGGCAACCTGTAATTAAAATGCTCAGCCTGCACGTATTAAAGAATAAGAACTGTGTAACACTGTTATGGGATAATCACAGGGAATTGTGACATTTGATATAATAATGAGTGGAACTATACCTAAAAAGGATTTGGAAACCCCTGCCCCCTACACTGACAACACAACATCTGTCACGTTTCTTCAAACGGGGGCTTTATATGTAGTGAGATCACTGTTATTAGAATTCCATGAAAATCATATGTATTTGTATTTTTTCGTTTTAATGAGCTGCTCTAAACACAGGCACTTTATTAAATGCGCTCATCTTAATCTTAAGGCTTAATTATATTTATGTGTGTGTGTTTAAAGAGCGCCTTAGAGTCAGAATTCATCACCATTATTCCCATCACAAATAAAAGACTTGCCTTACATATAGATATTACAGTATATAGATGTACGCTGTGTGTGTGTTGGTGTGTGTGTGTGTGTAAATAAGGTGTAATTGTGCTCACAGGAGTGTTTAAATATACCCAGCAGTGCGGAAGCACACCCAGATGGATCATTGTTTAATGAAAATAAAGACAAAGCTGCTGGCTCACCAGAACTCGTCAGAAGGGTACAACAAGCTGGCATTCCTGCTGATAAGCTCCCACCTGATCCGGCTGAGAAGGAAACGAAATTATTCTCTCAGTAGGGATTTCTCACCAAACTTGCTTTTTTAATCGAGGAAAAAGACACCAATCATAAGGTTCCTGCACTCGGGTCTTACTTCTGATAACCTGGACAGTTAGGAAATGGTTTCTTTTAAATCAAAATGAACCAATTTGGGGTATTTAACGAGCTACTAATGATCAACATGGTCGGTAATAAAAGATTTAGGAAAAGGGACCTCTGCGTATCCACAAAACGATCATCTAGCACACAGTTTTGTATGGCGTCAGAAGGGGTTCAAATGTTTTGTTTGTAAGAAATTTTGTTCGTTCTTATTTTTTCGCTCGCGCTTCTCTCTATCGCCCCCTCGCATCTAAAAAATTCTCACGTTCGATTTTTGTATTTAGGAGCCGTTTTAACGGGTGTGTGGGATCTAGACAATAATTGGCTGCTCGAGGAAAGTCCAGCCCACCCAGCCGTGCTACACTATGACAAATTGTGGATGGACACATTTTAAAAAGTGTGACTGGAAAATAAAATAATGAAAATTAAAAGAGCTGATAGAAGTAAACAAACTCAACTCATTTTTAAAAAAACAAAACACATTTCGCGCAGATTCGCTGATGTCGCTGGATGTGTAGCATAAAACGGGTCATAAATACAAAAAATGGAACGTGAGAATTTTTAGACGCGAGGGGGCGATAGAGAGGAGCACGAGCGGAAGAGTGAGAAGCGCGAGCGGAAGAGTGAGAAGCGCGAGCTAAAAAATGAGAAGCGCGAGCAAAAAAATGAGAAGCGCGAGCGGAAAAATGAGAAGCGCGAACTGAAAAATGAGAAGTGCGAGTGGAAGAGTGAGAAGCGCGAACTGAAAAATGAGAAGTGCGAGTGGAAGAGTGAGAAGCGCGAGCGGAAGAGTGAGAAGCGCGAGCTAAAAAATGAGAAGCGCGAGCAAAAAAATGAGAAG
>JAOUQT010325209.1:0-13838 GCA_025769995.1 Xyliphius kryptos | reverse complement strand
GGTGCATCTGTGACCAAGACAGCAAGTCTTTGTGATGTATCAAGAGCCACTTTGGGGTGTTTTGGAGAAGCAAGTCACGAAACGTTTTCCTCCACCAGCATCACTTAGTGACCTGGCCACTATCCTGCAAGAAAGAATGGCTTAAAATCCCCCTGACCACTGTGCAGGACTTGTATGTGTCTGCACTGTCTGCAAAAGGAGGCCCTACACCATACTACAAATTATTGTGGTCTAAAACCAGGTGTTTCAGTTTAATTGTCTAACCCCTGTATATATATATTGAATGTAGTCATGCTGATTGATCCCAACTTGTCAAAATAATTAAATATGTTGTTTTTTGCTGACCGGAATGAATAAATTATAACATTCTGAAAATTAACTGAAAAATATGCAATAATAGAGCTAGCTTTTAACTGACTGAAGTAACACTCATCCTAATGATCGATTATGTGCTGCTAGTCAAAGTTGGGGAGTTAAAAGCCAAATCACTTTCATCTGCAATGAAATGCTCATTTTCCTTGAATTGTTTAAATAAATATGTGTTTAATGTAAAAAAGAATAAAAAATGAGACAAATACAAAATTCATAGACATATACTTATATTCATAAGATTAAAATACATATACATATTATACAATATTTTGGCTTCCATAGCCTGAGTATGAAAATTTGTTCTTTCAAAAAAAACACACAAAAAATCTTTTGTTTATATAAGTGCAAACTGTTAACGTGACAATGTGACATTTTATGAAGGGTTTTCGTTTCTTTTTTTCGTCTTCATTTTTTACTGTAAGATGACATGATACTAATGTGAAAATACTGTGCAAATCTCATATTGTATATTGTTTGTGCTAGCAATTTTTTATATTTGCTTGTAAAAAAGTTGGTGCCACTTACA
Source organism: Xyliphius kryptos (assembly GCA_025769995.1). Classification (NCBI taxonomy): domain Eukaryota; kingdom Metazoa; phylum Chordata; class Actinopteri; order Siluriformes; family Aspredinidae; genus Xyliphius; species Xyliphius kryptos. The sequence goes on along the minus strand of JAOUQT010325209.1, from coordinate 12,940 downwards.
TTACAAAAAGACCTACAGTCAAGAAATGCTTTATGCTTGTGTAAGAACAAGAACATTGAGTCAGACAATTTCATATCTCAGACATAAAACCGGGTAACATTACCATCAAACTAGTGTGAAAAGAACTTTTTTATACCATTATTTTGTTCTTCGGCTATGCCATATATTTTACTTTGAATTCTTGTTTTTAAGAATGTGGATGCCCTACAATGGAGTGACACTCTGGCTAGGGTTGTTACTGCCTTACACCCAGAATTGCTGGGTGGGTATTGACTGGCCCATGACCCTATGTGGATTAGGCAGGAGATAATGAATGAATGAATGAATGAATGAATGAATGAATTTTCAAGGTTCAAAAACAATATATATATATTTAAAGAAGAATCAGGAGAGGATTAAAGCAATTTTCCACTAGTGTCACAAGTCTCATAATGCTTCACTCTATTCCAAATACACTCACAGAAAATACATGACAAGACAAACATAGACAATTATTACTATACAATATATTTTCAATATAATTTGCAATACACTGGAGACTTTTTGGGACTAGTTGATATTCTTTTCATTTGAACTTTACAAGATTGAGTTCAAAAAGATAATTTTGGTAAATACTCTAAGCCCAACTCTCATAGTGCTGCAGAAAAACCAATCCGACAAAAACAGAACAAATTTACTATCCGTCTATAGAGAAAAGAAAAAAATTACCAAAACCATGTGAAATCAAAGAAAAACTTTTAAAGTAAAACTTATATCTGCATTAAATTATCAATACTGATTATTGAAGTAACAGGGTTTCACAACAGGATGGAAATGTGTGTATACACAGGACAAGGGTGGTAAAAAAGCAATAGCCTCCATAGCATTATGTGACCAGGGTCAAAGTGTATAAAACCTATTATTTGTATAGTCCGCTAACTTAGGATTTACTTAAATTCAGTTGAAGTTTTGGCTTGTCTGTTGTTCCACAGAGAATATCTCTCATGTACATACTGTACCTTATTATGTTTGCAGTAATACCTGAAAGCTCAACAACAATTTATTTAATTGTTTATGGTGGTTGAATATATGTATTTAAATTTTGTTGAACCTTAGTATAGTGGGTGGCACGGTGGCGCAGTGGACAGTGCTATGGCCTCACAGCGAAGGTTTGAGCCCCAGGTGGGGCGACTCTGGAAATTTCTGTGTGGAGTTCTTCCCGTGTTCACATGGGTTTTTTTTCCTGGGTACTCCGGTTTCCTCTAGCATTACAAAGACAAGCATTATAGGTTAATTGGTGTCTCTAAATTTCCCATTAGTGGGTAAATGTGTGTGTGTGTGTGCCCTATGATGGATTGGGTGGACACTGGCTTACCTAAAACTTGGATTAAGTTGGGTATAGAAAATGAACGAATGAATGAATTTGTATAGCATGGGTTGCTGTTGAAATGCGACAAATTCTCTAAAACCCCCTGTGAACAGACTACAAAACAACACATTTTCATAAGAAATCCAGGAAAGATAAATTAAAGTAGAAACAGTTCCTCATCACTGAGTCAATGTTTAAATTAACAGACACAACTACTGTCGCCATGAGAGTTTCTATAGCTCATGGATGCAATACTGCGGTCATGAGCTTTAAAAAGAACAGAAAAGCAGGGATTTCTACCAGCTGTAAGAGTATATATTCTCAGCCCAACAAGACAAATCCCATATCTGACACACAAACATTTCTGATTTCTTAACATGTGTCAAAGCTCTTGCTTTTCTATTACTCAAAGTATGAGATTCATATTGTATGACATCTAACAATAAAAAAGACTGGGTGCTTAAAATTCAGAAGTAAACATGCATCAAAATAAAGTGCTTAAATTTCACAACAATGAATAAGGCGCTAATGAAAGCCATAAAACCTAAAAAATGTCGGAAGAAATGACAAATATTCTTGTGAATTTTCCTGAGGTTTTTTCTACTGCGTTATCAGTCACTATGACAATCAGAGTCACAATGTAAGCTCAGAAACTAACATTTAAAACATATGAGATACAAACATATAAGAAGGCAATTCAACAATATTCATTTCACATTTCTTTGCTGTGGCTGCTGGAACGCTAATATTTTTTCACTCATCTTCATATCATTGTCTCATCTTATGAGGTGTAAGGAATAAAATTGTGGTTAATGTAAGCCTTTGTTATGAGTCCGTTTACTTTGCTGACAGGAGATAAAGAGAATAATCAGCTAAAAGGTGCATTTAGACCCATCATATACTACCTGGCAATTTGTTATCAATTTGTGTTTTGATAAACAGACTTGAATCGGTTTGAATCCTAAATACATATAAAGTAATGGAAAACTATGTCTGGTTAATAATCAGATTTGCTGTAATTTAGAAATACCAGTTGTCAATAAGTTTGGGGAAATAAGACAATTATCCTTGCATTTCTCTTATATGTTTGTGTTCATCATGCAAAATTAGTAAAAACAAATAATCTTGGTTTAACTAATTCATAAATTTCTATATTATGAAAGTGATAAATTTTTCCCACTATGTTTGCACACAGCGGAATTCGTCCTCTGCATTTAACTAATCCGTGCAGTGAAACACACAAATACACACACACAGGTGAAGTAAGCACAAGCGCCCGGAGCAGTGAGCAGCTAGCACAGTGCCCAGGGAGCAACTGTGGGTTAGGTGCCTTCCTCAAGGGCAATTCAGCCTTGTCGGTACTTGGAATACGAACCAGGGACCTTCCGGTTGCAAGGCTGGTTCCTTAACCACAAGCCTACGACTGCCAATAGTATTACCAAATAATAGCTAATAATAGGTAAATAATGTTTATCTATACTTTAGTGTCACCATCCTACAATACAGTACAGTTGGTATTATTTATATTTTTTGTTTGTTTCCTACAAACCCACCTTGATATGCACATCCAAAAGCAAAATAAACATTAACCATACCAGTACTGAGCAGCATAAAAAGTACCACAACTTCTAGAAATATGAGCAGTTACTCTGTCACTTTAAAAAACCTTTTGAACAAAATGTCTCTTAGAATTCAGTTTTAACTTGCAATTTTGAAACTTTCGTAATGACTAAGCCTGAGGCTGTTTAAAATCTATAAATACACAAAAATCTATCTTACAGAATCTATAAACAATGCCACTTAAATAGAGAATGCAGGAGTGGTTTAATTAAATTAAATTAGTTTGCTTTTACTTCAGTCCTGTTTCGATTATCATAGTGAATTATAACCGAACATCTTGAAAAGGTTTAGCATGGCTTGTCAATTTAGAAATAGAAAGGATCTAAAATGGAGGTGAAAGCTCTCTATATTTGTTTCATTTTGAAAAAGAGCCAAAAAAGAGAAAGCAGACTGTAACTGTTGGTAAACAGGTTATTTCTTAATGGTCCAGAAAAGTATGAAAGTTATTCAAGTCTTTAGGAAACTGTCTTCTTTGAACCCAGTTCACCCTCATTTTGCTCTGTCCTTGTATATGGTTCAAAAGCTGATGAGCCACACCCATAGCTAGAGGTGAGTTCATGATGAGGACTACTTATCAGTGGCATCGGGAAAAGGGACGGGGGTGCTACCCCGAACCTTGATGATGGGGGAGTAACACCAAGTGAAGAAAGAGATAAGCCAAACATTCCACCACTGGCCACAATCGCTGGAGGAGTGCCTGTACTGCTTACCCCAGGAGAGGAAGATACAGATGGACCTCCCAGGAAAGACCCATTGCCAGCATGCGATGGTGCCAACAGTGGACTGGAAGCAGGTGTGGATACTGAAAGCAAACGCCCCTGCTCAAGCAGACGCAAGATGTTACATGTGGCCAGTGACTCAGAGTTGGACGAAGACCGCTTGTCTGAATCCTTGGTCTGATCCTTCTTCTGCTTGGTACGTCGGTTCTGGAACCAGACTTTCACCTTGGAAAAACACAAAAAGTGATTTAACCTTCAAACCTACAACTGTATTAGTTTTCCCGATACAATTGCCTATGCAAGTCGAACAAAATACTAATCTTTTGCAACTCTTTTTGGCTAGACTATGAAGTGAGTAGCCTAAATTTTATGTCACAGAGTCAGGCAGACATAGAAAACTCCTGATAAATAGAGAAAATTTTCATAAATACTTTACACTATTGATATGAAGTCAATCTTAATGAGATCAAGGGTTCAGTCCAGAAGCAAATATTACAAAAGTTTGGATCCAAAATCAGTCTGCTTTACTTAATTTTAAATTTTTCCTGTAATGACATGGATTCTGCTTAAGTATGCTATTTAAAAATATTTGCAAAATTTTATATCTGAACTAGGTACAAACTTTATCATGCTGTAGTTCTAAATGTTCTCTAAACATCAGCACTGCGTGTTGTGTGAAAAGGTGAAATAGAGTATTACCAGTGAATACAATAAAAAGATGAGAACTAACTTAAGAATGGTGTTACAGCTCGAAATTAATCTGTCATGAAAAAATCTATATCTGATGCACTTTGTTCAGCATTCTGTAACCCCCAATTAAAGAACCCCAATTGTTCGGTGTTAATTATTCCTGATTTCACCTGGTTGAATCCTGACTTGAAAATGTCCTTTCCTTTGAAAATGTTGGTCAAGAAAACGTAACAAGCAAATGTTCTATATAGCAGTTTACATACATTAGATTTTATTCCTTGACTTTACACTTTACTTTACTTCACAGATGACCAGTGGTTTCTAGCAGACATTTATATATTTTTGCACTATTTCAGGGGTACAGGCGTTGCCAGAAAATATTTACTGAAAGGTTTGGACTTTTTTGAAATGAAACTCAAATTCTCTCTCTTTTGTATTAATTATCCTTGAACCTGTGCAGAAAAATGACTGTTTATTGAATGTAAAACAAAAATAAAGCGGAAAAATCTAATTGTGAATGAGTGTCAATCACTCTCTTACTCAAAATAAACTACTATTAGAATTGGTATACAAAGAGTCATTCAGCCTTTTCTAGTGCTTTTGCAGGAAACTTTATGTAAAAACTTACTTCGGATAAATAAAATGATATTTCAATTAGTAACCCTGCCAGAGCCATTTAAATTCTCTGAAGTGTCACTCAAACCTCCTTCTGGCTATACACTCCTGCTCATGCCACAGCTCCCAGTCAGATGCAAAATTTGTTATTATTAATTATCTGGGATTGCTGAATATTGTACTAGGTATTAAAGCTCCAGAAAAAAAACAACTGCCACTAATCTCAGAAGGGAGGCCCTCAAATCTCTTTGCTTCGGAAGTTATAGCTGGACCAACATTTTGACCCCAGCTTCTTAACAAGACCAGATATGTAGATAAAAGAATTTTACTGTGCTGTTACATATTACAAATAAACGCTTAATTTTCTTAAGATCATGTTATTTTGTTATTCAAGTAAAAATTCAATAAAAGGCAAGAAAGCAAGTATTAGCTGAAAATTCTCTGATCCCTTCAACAGCACCGCATTTGCATCATGCAGCAATATTTGATATAAAAACATGAGTACGAAACATTTAAGGTTCTATTAACAAATGCCACCTAAAATTTTGCTGTGAATAATTGTAATGTAAACATAGTCTAGTAGAAAGAAAAACATTGTATTACAGAGCTTTTTTGTAATAAATATATAGACCATCTGCATTGTTCCAAAGACACACACAGAACCAGCCAGACTCTTATCAGCATCAAGTATATATGGGTTACAAAGGCAAAGGACACTTGAACAGAATATTTCAATAAAAAATTAATCATAAAACAGTACGCTGTACTATTGAGCTTAACATATGTTTTTAGAAAGGATGCATCCAGTAATTAGACACTTTATTGCTAAAATGGTAAATGTTGTACTGTTACTTTTTTATAAATAAACACAAAGAGGCAAATTAAGAAAATAAAATAAAAACAATGAATACTTCAACCATGGATTGAGTATAAGCATCATAGCATGAGTGCAGCATCAAACTGCGAGTGATCAGTTCAAGTATAAAAGGAAAAGCAAACAGAAAAAAATAACAAGAAAGAAAAGATTATGTGAGCGGGGCTTAAAACAGCAGTTTCACAGCAATTTCGGTAGTAAACAAGTGCCAGAATCTAAACAAATCACGCTACGGAGGCAGTTGACAGCACGGGGGAAAAAATTTAAGAGAATGAAAATATAAAGGAAATAAAAATATTAAGAGGAGACTTGAGAGACTGAAAATTGAACAGCTGATTGTGGTGAATATAATAAGTGCTCTGAGCAAACTAATTCAGTGCAGTAGCACGCCAATCTGACACTCAAATACACCGAAAAATGGAGTGAATTCGAGAGGAGGAAAAATTGATAGATAGAAAGTGTGAGACAAAAAAATTGCAGCAGAATGCTAACATCTCATATTACCTCGGGTCTGACCCTACCGCATTCCCACTACTTACCACACATATGCCAACAATAAGCTCTAACATATTTCTCTATTAGATTTTTGTTTCAGAAACTTTTCATGAAACTGTCAGGGTTCTTCATCATGCCTCCTCATGCATCTACTTTTCCACCCTGATCAACATCTAAACCTGACCATGGCCCGATCATGTTAAAGGCATGTTAAAGCAGGTTCATGTTAAACCAACCAAAAATTTATCCGTGCATCCCATGCCCTCTGAACCCAACAATGCGATGAGACATGGGTCAGACCCCCGTTGCATGACAATGTTTCTTTAGATAACATGCTTGGGACAAGAAACAAAAGACATGAATACAAAAATGAGAAAGAAAACAGCGAATGCGCTGTGAACAATACATCAAGATTAAACAAAAACAAGAACTAAGATTGGGAATAACGTGAACCGAGAGCATTAAGCATGCGGAACACAAGCAATTGCTAGAGGCCCCAAGCTGTTCTGGGGCCCCCAGTAGGGATGCCAGATGTCCCGGTTTTTAAGAATGTTCCCTGTTTCACATAGGAAGCAAACGTTGGTAAAATCCCCACCCCGGGTAAGCAAACACCATCATTTCCATCAAAACTAATAACAAAATTTTGTCTGTATTCGCAAACCCGCTAATACCTAACAATTTTGGCATGTACTTTGTGACCCATAGTGCCACAGTCTGCATTAAAATGCACAAATAAATATGAATTATAGTATGTATTTAAGAGAAAAGATAAATTATAAAGATTTATGAGACAATAGATCATTTAGATAACCATAAACTGATTTAAAATTATTACTTTGTATCTTTATTGTATCACTGCCCAAAGGTGGTTATACGTGTTGAGACCCATGAAGCTGATGGAGATTATCAGGTAACACATGCTGAGACATTCTATTGGTAAATGTGTCTTTTGGATTAGCAGGTTTCTATGCTATCTGATCCAATCAGTTAATGGAATTACACAGTGCGTTAAAAGTGACATGACTGGCCCATACACATCTATTGTGTGAGCACTTTTACTCGGATTCAAGACACAGTAGGATTGAGAATATCAAATATAAGGATGTGTAAGTCAGGATGATCAAAAGACAGTATGCACATAACCTTATGAGCAGAATAAAGCCCATGCATTTGTGTTATTGGGGTCTCCATTGTCATATTTAGCATTTCATAATGTCATTCATTTTTAATGTGAGACAAGTCTGGACGGCAGTCGGGACACTCTACTAGCCACACTCTTTTACTACATAGCCACGCTGTTTTAACACATGCAAAATGTGGCTTGGCTTAGTGACTTGCTGAAATAAGCAGGGGGTCCATAAGAAAGTATGGATAGACATTGCTTGGATGGCAGCATATTTTGTACCAAAACCTATATGTGATATTCAGCATTAAATAGACCTTCACATATGCCATGGGCACTAATACACCTCCATACATCAGAGACGTTGGCTTTTGAACTTTGTGCTGATAAAAATCCAAACAGACCATTTCCTCTTTAGCCCGGAGGACACAATGTCCATTATTCCAAAACAAATTGAAATGTTGACTTGTCAGACCACAGTGTTGGTTTTCCACCTTTCTGCTTACAGATATTTCTCCAGACTCTCTGAATCTTTTGATAATATTATGGAATGTAGATTATGAAATCCATAAATTATTTGCAATTGCATGTTGAGAAATGTTGTTCTTAAACGGTTATGTTCCAAACAGGTGTTATTTGAACATTCCTCAACTTTTCCTTAATTTGTCCTACTCTTTTGTAACGTGTTATGGGCATCAAATAAAAAAAGAGTGAATATTTGCAAAAAAAATGAAAGTTTATGTCTAAACAATAAATATCTTGTCTTTGTAGTGTATTCAATTGGATAAGGGATGAAAAGGAATTGCACATTATGATATTCTGTTTTTATTGATTCGGGTTTAAATTTATTATGTGGAGATTAATTAATCTAAATGTATAAAAAACATTTGTGGAGAAACATTAACACAAAAAGCTGTGTACTATCCAGGTATGTGCTTTACGAATCACACAACATCCACACATCCCCCTCTAAAACAATGCATTATATATCCTTGTGTCCTTGTACACATAAAAAATGTATTCTATAAAGCTCCCTCCTGGCTTTAGAATTTAATCTCCCCCAGGCAGATATCTTTTCTTTTAGCTGTAATTAAAAATTAGGCTGTCTTAGTTCCAGACATTATAGCTATTTAATGTCTAGACTGTATAAAATGGTCATTGTCACACAGCAAGTGTACTGTAGATATTCACTGACACACAAGTTGGATAATAGTTATGGGTCGGGGATATAATCAATCATAATATAGCCTCTGTTACTCGTAAGTTATTACAAGTTAGTAATAGTTATTAGGAATTTTCTGTAAAATGTATAAACTATATCCAATAGTAAAACTTAGTAAAACTATAGGAGTCATTAAAAATATCGAGTCAGTCTTTCAAAAAGCTTTGTATTATATTATCACTAACTATTAAAATTGCCTCATTCTATTTGTAGAAGCACCACTATTTTAAATGTATTCAAAGTGAATCTGTTTTAATGACTGAGACAACAGGAAAATGGCTTAACAGTTATTGTGATGTATAAACTCAGATATACTGGTCAAACAGTGGTGATGCTATCAAACATGCATCAAAAAAACTACAGCCAGTCTCTCTATATTGTTTTGTTTAAATATTCTGTGTGAAGTCTATCAGTGTTGGTTTAGTTTAACAAAGTGACTTACAGACATTTACAAGCTCATAGTACTCTGTTCCCATAAAACTAAACACATATGGAAATTAATGGTCAAGTATCCTTATATTATCTTCTAAAATACTGTATATAAGGTAACAGCAATACATATTATATTATTATATTGTCAAATATAAAGCCCCAACATTTTGGACAAAGCATTCTGTCAAGTTCAACAGATGTGAAAATTTTAATTGTTATACATATGTTTTATACTGTTTATACCATGTTTGCTATTGTATTAAACCAATTTAAGCACTGGAATCTCTTTGTCAAAGCATATAACAAGGAAGACAAAGAATTGTATAATTCACTCATTCTCACTTTTATACTTTCTTAAATATGCTTAAGGTCATAGGTACACTGGTGCCTACCCAGCAACACAGGGACACTAGGACATACCCCAGAGGAAGCCCTCATGGACACGAATAGAACAGGTCAGGACCCAGGTAAGGATCTCCACACACTAAGGACCCAGGATGCCCCAAATGAAAAATTTAAGGTTCAACCTTTTTGAAGTCATATTCAATGTATTACCATGCTGTTCTGTGCTAGATAAACATTTAATAAAAATATATTCCATATTCAAAGTTAGGAAAGGTTTAAAAGAGAGTAGTGAGACCAGCCTTGTTGTATGGTTTGAAGACGGTGGCACTGACTAAGAGACAGGAAGCAAAGCTGGAAGTGGCAGAGCCTAAGATGTTGAGGTTCTCATTAGGAGTGACCAGGATGGACAGGATTCGGAATGAGAACATCAGAGGGACAGCACATGTTGAAAAATTGAAGACACTTCCTGGCTTGCACTCTGTTGTAGGCAGTAGTGAACCAAGGCAGTGTCATTGACGCCACAGTGCCAATCAGGAGCAAAACAGTGACACTTGTTATTTAAGCAGTTAAGAAACTAGACTCAGGATCGCACCATGGTACTCTCTTCACTAGCTTGGGAGTATGTTAGGGCCAAGGGTACTCTGAACCAAATAGCTGCGACAAGGTACAGCATGTAGCATGGGTGCGATTCTTTAAAGTTTTTTTCCCTCCCTATTTCTCCCTTTGTGAGGTTTAGCTCACCTCTTTCCCTGCAGAGCACAGTGAATGTCTCTGCGGGAGAATGCTACATGTTTGCTTGTTTCAACTTGTTCTTTTCCCTATCCGATTTCCACACTGCGCTTCCGGTGTATCTGTTCTTCTTTATTTTCCCCTTTCTGTGTTTTTTGGTTATGTGTATCTGAGTGTGTTCCCCTATCGCATTGCCTGTGTATCTCTGTGTTTGTGTATACTTTTCAGCGCCCGATCGGCAGCAATGCCTTTTACACAGCGAAAGAAAACAGACTGCTTGGTTACTGAGCCAATGTGATAAAGAGAGGCATGCTCTGATTTTAAAAATTATACTGTAAATCTTATTGCATTAATTTAAAATTCTTTTAATATGTTAAAATCATTTTATTATTATTATGATTAAACATTTTAATATTTTTTATACATGTTGTGATTTTTTACTCAAAATTCATCAAATTCCCGCAAAACAGTGAAAATTCCGTAATAATTATTTTAAATTAATATTTTTGAAAAAATAAGGACATCAGAGGGACAGCACAGGTTTGAAAAGTGGGAGACAAAGTTAGAGAGGGCAACTGAGATGGTTTGGACATGTACAAAGGAGGGACAGTAAATATATTGGTAGGAGGATGTCAAAGATGGAGCTGCCAGGCAGGAGGCAGAGAGTAAGACCAAAGAGAAGATATATCAATGTGGTCAGTGTAGACATGCAGGTAGTTGGTGTGAAAAATGCAGAGGACAGAGTGAGGTGGAAAAGACTGACTTGCTGTGGCAACCCCTGATAAAAGGGAGAAGCAGAAAAAAGAAGTTTCCTTAATCCATCCACCTAGATAAATCCACCAACCTCTTACCATCTTCAGGACCTCCAGGACTTTAAACCTCGAACCCCCTATCCTTAAATCAGCTTCCTATGCTTGTCCCCTTAACAAAGCCTTAACATAAAACTTTACCTTTCAAACATCACACCCTTCCCCAAAATCTCTAACCTCTGGACTTAAAAAATCAACCATCTTACCTGGAACCTGTAATTATTATAATATATGATCATAAACCCATGAGCCCATTACCTTGAAGCCCCTGACTCAACTTTAAACCTCAGACTCTTAAACGTACACATATTTCTAGTTAGTATCGGACAACACACATACAGTACACTTCTAATTGACATTTTCAAAATGTCCTCTAAATTATCTGGGTGATTATAACCTGTCTGCTCATCTATTTCATTCTATCAGTTACATCTTACTCCTTTTCTCCATTCTGTTACACTTCCTCTTGTCTATCATATTCTTCCTTTCTTGATCCCCTGGACCCATGTGGTCTAGGCTGAGCACTTTGCTCAGAATGGAAAATTAGGTTTAAGACACATACATGCACCTCTAGAACCTGTTGGATGTTCAGACATGTCTCATTTGCCATGTCTTACAAGACTATGTCACGCTCAATTACTCGGTGTCAGAGACTCCAGAGAGTCACTAGGGACAAGTGGTTACCATAGTCAGCGGTGCTGGTGCTCATGATTACATTAGTGGATTATGCATTTGTTAATGTTATTATAATCTAAGAGCAAATCTTATTTGGATAAAAAATAAGACACTGGATAAACAAAAAACATTTCAATAATCAATCACATGAAATGTTTGACACAATAGCTGACACAAAAGACATTACATACTGTATTAATATAAAACAGCAGGTTTCTGTGTGCATAAAATAAGGTGTATATTAAAACAAGCACACTCGTTTAGTGATAATAAAAACATATTAAATAAATGTTTTCTTTTCTGGGTTCATTGAGCAGTCCTGCATTGTGTGTCCCTGTTCAGTGTTTGGCAGTTTGATGTGTAGTCACCTGAAGAACTATAATTTCATCATGTAAAAAGTCAATTTAGAAAAAAGAAATTACTTTTACGTGCTTATTTCAGTATAATAGGAGCAGGCGATGGCATTTTCTTCACTTCAGCTATTCCTTTAGCTGCTTCTGGTGCAAAGCAAGATGCGCGCAATTGATAAAAAAGGAATACAAGCAGTAGTATGCTAAAGAGAACTAGACGGCGCTTAGGCTCATAAATAGCACAGCACATCCTCTGCTGCTAATTGACTCACACGGGCATTAGCTGGATTAAGTTAGAGCCCAATGTTCATTAAGCAGATAAATGCATCTCTTAGCCTGCTAAAGAGCTTCTGCACTAACTCAACCTACTGAAAATAGCACTTAACCACAACAGGCCACAAATGGAATAAAAACCCTTGCTTATTTTAATCACTATCACCTTTCACAATTACAGAAAAAAGAATAATAGTTACTCCACTGTGTCTCCACATAACATTATTTACATTCGATATAATTCAACACTTGCACCTGTGATAAAGTGCACCCTATCTAGTAAGTCAGAAAACTGTATAACATTCTAGTGAATGAAGTGATATAAAAGAAGGAGTGTGTTAATCCTGACACTTGTTTGTATTGCATAGAGTAGTGGTGAATTGTCTTTCGGCAAAGGATAACACAACAGTGGGAGCTCAGAAAGTGGTGGGGAGTGCTTTCATTGTGCCACTTAGACGACAAATTACCCAGACAATGGACCGCTAAAGTTGGCAGCTAATTTAATCGCTTCTGTTGACTTCAGGCATTCACTGAGTTTGTCCCTAGTCGGAAATACTCCAAACTTCATCTGGGTGCAGTCAAACAAAATGAAAGGTAATATTCTTTATCTGCACTGGATAG
>JAOUQT010325208.1:0-24653 GCA_025769995.1 Xyliphius kryptos | reverse complement strand
CCAATAACAAAACAGAAATAATTAACTACAAATCCCACTACAAATACTTTCTGGTGTATTATGCAGTCTGGTAAGACAGTTTGATAGTCACACTATTAGTAAAACGGTGCTTGTAAATGACTGTTTTAATTTTTTTCTTTATGTTAATTGTCTTAATATTTACTGCACTATCAGAATCAAAATACTTTTTTAATTCCCAGGGGGCAATTCCAGCTGTTACAGTTGACCATTTAAAAAAATAATGAATAAAAGGTAAAAATTAACAATACGGGCTTCTTAAAACGCAAGCGAAAACGCGATATACTCAAATATAACCCACAATACTTGAATACAACAACATATTTGGATTAAGCAGTGAAAAATATAATAGATGAAGCCTAATTCTTATATTACTGTATACATAAAAATTTTTTAAATCTGAAGTATTCTACTAGCTGTTTGTGCACAAAGATATGCCAACTGATTTAAGTATTGCAAGAGGGAGTGGGCTGTTGATGTCAAGCTAAATCGATGCATGATCAAATTTAGAACTCAAGTTCTGACAATGAGGAAAAAACTTTAAATGGCAGCTATACCAGATTTAACAGTCTTTGCAAATATGTCATAAGCAGCAAAAAGTTAAAAGGTTTTAAAGATTACTTTATTCAAATAGTCTGCATGGTACTGTACGCTATTTTCTGAGCATAATCTTCTGAAAATCATTAAAAATGAGCCAAACTGTAAGCGCTGCATGTAAAACCACATTTATTTCCATCTGCATTATGTAATTTGCTAACATATTTACAATATCAAAAGAAGTTGGTTAGATAACTGCAAATAGGTGCTTGTTGGCTTAATAAAAGAACATATAAATAATTCACCCATAAATGAATACCACTTTACTTTGATTTAGCAGTTATGTCTTGTGTCATTGATTCATTTGACCTGATGTTGGGAGCATGAATACACCATAAATCTATGCCTTTCCCATTGCCTAGTCTAGGATCTAGATCCAATGGCTCTGATTCTACAGCTGATTCCAACATACAGCCAACATTTACCCAAAATTAACGGAAGCATACGTATATTTATTTACATATACATTATATGACATGCATTCGTTCATTAGTCTTTGAGATTCTGTTACCATAGCTTTCCTACAAATGAATACCAACTCACATTTTCAGAGCAAAATAATCAAGTAATTAAAAAAACTGACTTAATAAACATGTAGACAAACCTATATTGATGTGAATTAAACATTTGGAGAACCCTTTTTTCTAAAAAGGTAATCAAATTACAAGTGTTACAACTTGCTTACTTAAGGAATGCTTCTGCATTGGTAACCAGAGGGGGAGGAAAAAAAACAGATGAAGGTCCAGCATTATCATGTGAAAAAACTCCTCCCCCTCCCTCCCTTTTCCTTTTGTCTTGGGAACTGTGGAATTTGGCATGGTATGGAAAAGAGAGAACAAGCAAGAGATTTCCAGTGCAACTATGGTAGGTCCTTCCAACTGGACCTTTGACCTCTAATGGGGAGCACTATGGCTAGTAAAAAGAGCCCTAGGCCAAGCCAGGATAGGGGGTTGTGGTTGCGGTGAACAACTGAATTTATTACCATTATTTCTTAATGCTGTCCATTTGCAACAAAGGCTGAAGATGATTTGCCATAATTATCTAAGCTGACAAGGGGTCTAGGAAGATTTCATAATCATTACTGTTGCCCAGTATGTACTTATGATGCAATTCAGCCTGGAAGGTTATAAATCTATCGAAGTGGAGACTCGGACAAAGTCTGAATATTCTGTAGTGACATGCTTTTAACATGACATGGAGATTTTTTTTTGTGGTGCAGTTGGAAAGCATGAACGTAGTATGTGCAGAAAAAGCCACTCCTGCATGCGCCTCTGTGTGTGGAGCTCCTCTGCTTTTCGTTTGCCCAGGCGTTGTTGAGTGGGGTGGGGTCGGTAGTGCCGAGTGAAGTACGTTAGAAGCAGACCCGCTCTGGAATGCCTTTTATTGATGTAAAAAGGATGCCCTGGGTTCAGGTCATAGTTCAGGTTGTGCTATACACAGAAAAGCTCAGCATGTGAAGATATAGGCATGTAAAAAAAAGCCCCCATTTCATACGATTGGATACGAAAGCATGAACGCAAGAACGCACTGCATCGGTTCAGTCAATCCACTCAAAGTGTTGTCCAAAAGGCCTTGCATCTGGCCCAACACACAAATTAACATTTTCAGTTAGACATGATGGAACCTAGGCTCACACGAGCTGTTACATACTTTCAGGTAAAGGTTTACCATATTCTGTGGTAGTATTTCAAATCCATACATTGAACTTCTGGCCAAGTAAATAACTGAATAAAACATTACCAACTGCGTTCATAAGCCTCCTTCGCTTATGTACACCACTGCATGGGCTTGACAAAAGCAAAAATTGATCAATATGCCTTGTTCTATATTAAAAACAAAATCTTGAATATAAATGAAAGAACACAGAAATTATTTAGGTCTATACAATATTGTAAAATACTATATAGTACAGACAAAATTTGTTGCATTAAAGGCTACATGCAATCATAAGATTTACACAACAGCTTGTTTCAGAATGTAGTCCTATTAGTGTGACTGCAAATGTTTATATACAATCCAATTATAAAATCATACTTCACAAGGAAACTCCATTTTCCCTGCTATGAGCAAATGTAATGACTGCGAATCTGTGCATTTCAACTAAAAAGTTGGTTTTTTTTTTAATTGTACACCATATTATGGGTCAACTGATAACTCCACAGCTTTTTCTTCAAAACCTTATTTACTATGAAATACAAATCTAGCAAATAACAAAATCACACAGCACAGTAGCCAGTTGAAGGGGAGAAAAACAACTATTTCAGAGTGATAACATTGGTTGGGGGGTGAACATTTTTTGTGTGGTTTCTTGAGGTAATACCCCCCAAAAAATATTTTTTTCTTCCAAATTTGCGTTCATTGTTTCTAATGCATGCCAGGGGAGCTTAGAGCATTTTCAAAAAAAATGCCTTGTCCTTAGTAAAAAAATCAGTTATTTAGCAGACGCTTTTATCCAAAGCGACTTACAAGTATCCTAACTTGGTTGGGATAAGAACACAGGGTTGAAACAGAACCCTGGAGCAATTAGGGTTAAGGGTCTTGCTCAAGGACCCACATTGGTCACTTTAGTGGACCTGGGATTTGAACCGCCAACCTTCTGATTGATAGTCCAACACCCTATCCACTGAGCCACTCACTCCCAAATATTTTAATATGAATAGTAACAATGTCAAATCAAAGAACCAATATGCCACAATGTATTGTTCAACACTTCTAACCAGTGGTTAAACCCAAAAAATATGACACACTAACCAGCCTTTCGACCTTAAAATTGATACATATACTAACTACATACATACATGTATGTGTGTGCATGATATATTTTGTGCTAGACCAATTGTGTTGTTCAATACCTTGCCAAACAAATTGTTTGAATGGCACAGTATCTGATTGCTTGAATAATGTTCTAAAAAATTTTTCCTAAAACTCAGTGTCCATGTTGCATTCTAGCATCCAAAGGATCAAAGTGACACCATTAGCATGTAGACAGTTTCACATCTGCAAGTATAAAGCAGGATTTTCTGGTTCAGCACAACAGACATTGAGAACATGCAAGCCTGAAGCAGATGAGCGTGAGCAGCCATATTCTCTAGCCTACGCCCAATTACCACATTGTGCCTCGTGCACCCGGCTTTTCCACATGCGACACTTTTTTATAACCACTATTCTGATATTTTAAACATGACGATTCAATAGTAGAGCACTGCATGCATAATCTGAACACTGTATATTGCTCAAGTTTTTAAACAGATACCTTGGTGAAACAGGCATGCATTATAAAATTCCTTTTCACAAATACATCATTATTATAAGATATTGAATGTTTTTCAATGGTTCAAAGTTGCATGTGGTTAACCAAACATGCGCTTATAAGAAAACGTTTTAGCAACACAGAAGTCAAAGCAAATGTGTCAGATGGTACTTCAAGGCTGTACAAAGCTTCACCATTTAAGCAGAGCTGTGCATGCAGCACACAGAAAGGGAGACCTGCCTTCTTTCATTCATAAAGTCACCAAGCTTCTCCAAAATACTACAGTGGCGTGAAAGGGGTGGGGCACACAATCAGTGAGCCGCCCACTACGGACAAGGGGGAGGCCATCAGAAAAGCAAAGCGCTGCAGAACCCAGTGCATGCCCACGCTGCAATCAACATATTATTGCATAGGCATGCTGATCTGCAAGAGGAAAACACCCATCAAAATATATCTATATAAAAAAACAACAACAAAAAACACAACAAAAAAGCCAATCTGACAACGTTCTACTAGGTTACATAATAACAGATTCCCTTTTATCTGGAAAGAGCATGTTTTTACTTCTGAACTATTCAGGTTTCCTGCTTCAGCTGTTGCAACCCCCCTCCACCCCCATCAAAAAAACTTAATGCTTACATTTCTGTAAAGACAGCAGAATCTAAAATATGATATGGCTTAATTAAACTTCCATTGTTTCGAGAAAGTCATATCTGTGCTGTATTAGTTATTTTTACATAAGAATGCAGCATATTGTTTTTAAAAAATAGTTTGAAAGTTTTATGCGAAAACCTTTTCAAGTTAGCAAAAATGTACACCACACAATTACAACCCAATTATTGAATTATGTGAATGCACTTTGAAACGGCTTTAGATTACAGCACACATTTTGGTTAAATTTCCCACAATTTAAACATTTAAAACCACCATTAAAATAAGAACACCAGGTAAAACCAACACAAAATAAATAAAAGCTGCCATACCAGGCACCTATTTTCTTGAAACAAGCTAAAAATTACTAAGAAAACATTTTTGTAATCATTTTAATCAGATTTATTTTTATTCAACAAGTCTGTTACAGATAGATATTTAATTAAAAGCCTTTATTAACTGAACACTAATATTTTTTTATTATGTACAGTCAAACAATATATTCCATTTTTGTCTCATAGTTTTTAAATTTGTCAATTTAGGTACATTTAAGTTACAAAAAATTATTAGAAATCCATGTTATTCATGCTATTACTTTTGAGCATGCCAATTTTTAAATCTGTTTAATTAAACTAAAAGGCAGTATTTATTCAACCTGTAAAAGTTTGTTTCCTAAAAATGAGGTGGGAACTTATAGTAATAATACTTGGAATTTGCTCCATAGGGGGTTCAAATCCTTCATAAAACTGAACATTTTATATATAAATGTTAAGCAAATATTGAATTTTAATCACTTTTAGCATTTACAGTTGTTATTTAAATGTGTTTATTTATTCCCAACTATGTGCACAGAAAGCCTTTCTCTGAAGTCCACTAAACTTATTATATTTTAGATAAAAATAGACTTGTTTCATATTTGTATTAAGTGAACACAATTAAATTAACGAAAGCTGAAAGTTCTAAACTATCGAAAGATTCAGCCAAATACAGGAACTAGTCAAACCAGTCTTCATATGAAACAATGTGGTCTGTTGCCATATCATTCATCATTTACATTGTTTAAACTAATTATGTATATTATCTATTTATCTAAAACTTGAAAAGACAAAGGACGTTAACAGATTTTGATAATTTATACAGTTTTAAATCATTCGTTCATTCCTGCAATTTCCCCTCGGGGATCAAAAAAGTTCTGATTTTGATTATTATAATGTTCAATCAATGTTCTCTGAAACAATTTATTTTCAGACTCATAAAATGCATCAAATTTAACCATTGCTTTTGTCGCAAGTGTATGTACACAAACAAGAAAGTATTCTTAAAAGTTATGAAAAAGCTTAGTGTAATTTGAACCTAAACCTTTGAACTAGTAAGTGTAGATGGACATGGGTGTGTGCATTTGTAGTGGCTTTCATTACTATCTATTAAAGTAATAAAATTTGGGGTTTTTATTATCTGTAATGTACAGTTACAACTGAACTATTTTTTTCTTAACACTAAGAAAAACAAATCATGCAACTACCACAAACAGGGATAAGATTACATGTGTGGTAATAGATTACTCCAGAAGCGTTGGGTTTTAATGAACATGTACAGAAACTAACTAGAGACGTCATTTTTGAACTTAAGACTTCATATACTTTGAGATTTAGGAGTACTGCCGACAGGGTGGAGGTTTGCCTGCCCTTCCCCCACACCTCCACACTCTGTGGATTTAGCATGAAGAGTGTGTGGAGAAAAGGGACATAGCATGATCAGACCAGCACATGCCTGTTTGAGAGCCATGTGACCCAGAGGCTCCATTTTAAGCAAAGTAGGAGCGTACCACTTGATTCTTAAGAAACGAATAAAATGTATGTTTATATGGAAAAAAAGTAAATTTGTACACCATTTGTTGAGGAAAAAAATTATAATTAAAAAGTTATCTAGGCTGATCTTCAGTTAAAAAGACTGAAATCTGAAAAAAGATTTGCAACCAAGGGGAAACTCTGCAATCAACTAATTTATATGCACATTGTAATCATTTAAAAACTAATCATTTTATTTTACATATGTTCAAAATTAAATCCATTGATTTGTACAAGTGATTTAATTTTGAACATAATTAGAACAAAATAAATGAAATGAAATTTTACCATGCAATCCAAACACCAAAGTTTATTACACTGTTATAACAACTAATGTATTAAGAAACTATTGTATCTATAAATAGACAGATCATATATAATTTTTTCATCATTAAACTTTGAATGGATCAAACCTGACAGTAAATCGGTGTCAGTTCTAACAGCTGTAAATAACCGTTTTACATACATGCTGGATTTTTAATAATTGAACTACATGACTAAACAAATTACAGTATTCCTACACCATTTACTAAATTACAAATTCCTATACCAACACACACTACAATCTAAAGAATGAACATAAATAAATAATAATAAAATATTCAAAAGCTGGCAGGAACAACTAATGTCAGTCTGTAAACCTGCAGTAAATGGGTATATCTACACATCAGATAGAATACATTCTAAACCAAAGTAACCATGTGCTTCAATTTGTTTTACTGACCTTTACAAATATGAACTTGTGGAGACCAAAAACAGCTAAAAACCAAAAAATTCCAATTGAAAAGTCTTCTGTATGCAAAGAATGTCTGTGACTGAAATACTGTGTAGCCATTTTATCAATAGTTAGTTGTATTTGGTAATCTGCAAGATTGCCCAGTTTTCATCCTCACCCTTAATTCTTTGTTGTTTGAAGCAAATATTTAATTGTTTGGTAATGTGGATAAAATTTAATGTACTTAATACCTAATTTAAAAAATGCTAAATATTGTTCCCCAAATAAACAACAGGTGGCACAAAGTAAATGCAGAGTTAAACAAATAATGCACAGACATCAAATTCATTTTTATACTTATTACTAGCTTTTAGTACATTGCAGTTTATTTAGTTGGTCAGTAAACCATTTGTAACATATGTACTGATTTACGCAATTTAATCAAATGTTTTATTCATTTTTTTACACTGCATTAAGAGCATATTCTCATGCAATGCATTTACTGATTAACCACCTTAGTCAATGAATGTTATAGTCAGACCCTTTTGGAGAGCACTGCAACAAAAGAGGGGTGGATCACACAAATCAAGACTAAACATGCTGACTTTTCAGCCGGGATGTTTCTTTTGTTAAATATTGGACAAATTGAAAAACCCTGCTTTTATTCTTCTCATTCAAATAAAGAAAGTAAAACAAGCTATCAAGATATGCTATTGTGCATGTATATGCATATATACAAATTACTTTTATTTATTTTAACAGGTCACATTACCATTGTCATTTGCATATAGTTTCAGTGAAAATTACATGCAAATACACTGAATTAAAATCCACATATTTAGAGAAGTGATGGGAACATTTTGTTTTCCTTTATTAGTTCTTTTAACAGCAAACATCATAATATTTAAACACTGGAAAAGTGTTTAGGTCATCAGTGCATCGTTTCCTTTTTTAAACATCTGCTCATTTTACCCTGAGAATGTATGTTACTTGCCCAAATCTACATGTATACAGGTCAAAGCCATACATTGAACAACAGGACAGATGTTGTAAAAAACAATGGAGGCTTAAAAACATAAGCCACAATGACAAGGGGTTAAAATAGGTGTTGGAGACAGAAGTACATATTAGACCATAACGTATCTACATAAAAAATTATATGTAGCATAAAACAGTGAGGACTAATTCCTGATCATAGATTCCTTCACTTTTGCACATCAAAAGTCCAGAGCTTATTTTTTAGCCTATCCACAATGGAAGAGAAGGGAAGCCCTTGAGGATGTGTCAGTGTACAATGCCCCTGCAATACCCATCCTCCCTCTACTCCTCCTCTTTTTTTGCTCTCCTAGTTCTTCTTTTCCTCAACAAGCAAGCCCACATGCTGATCATATGACTGAGATAGATACACGCCTACATACATGTTCTGGCAAAACAATCAATGGTATATTACTAGGAATAAAATAAAACAAAGAAGATGCTGTAGCTTTGTGCATTTGTGTGTTAAAGACTACCATCCTGCAAAAATGATAATGCTAAGAAACATAATTGTGCTAGTGTGTGTGAGAGAGCAAGAGAGAGGGAGAGGTGGCCTCCCATGCAACACTATTAACGGCTTCTTAGAATGCGCACACAGGTGTTCGGGGCTCCCGATTGGTCGCTCCCCCTTTTGACGCTAGCCCCTCCCCCGGCCTCCGTAGTACTACGATCACGAATGGCATTGAAGAGAAAGGGAGGGTGAACAAGAGGAAAAGCAAAAAAGACGAGGGAGGAGGGGAGTGCATTTGGAACTGCTACAGTTTTACAACCATCACATATAGTCACCACACATATGTCCAATTTTTTATATCCTGATGTTTTTATATTTAAAAACATTTCTATTGTAAATACCATTTCACTGTCATAGTGATGAATTCCTAATTACAAAAACAGCCACTTATAAATAAACCCTGTCTTTCAGTCTTTTCCACCAGAAACTTTGTTATAGCACACGCCCATCAAACCCTCAGTACATACAAAAATGCAGGTCATTAATAACATGTTTTCAAAGTTAAGCAGGCAGAAATCAATTCAGCCATGGAAACCACTTTTTGTACTATAATAAATAAACAATAACTAATCATTTAAAAAAATTTACTTTGCAAGAAAGTCTCCACATTCTATTTCATCTAATGTGGACATGCTTAACAAACCAAGCAGAACTTAGTGATTTACCAACACTGGCCCTAAAAATATTTTAATGGTAATTTAGTTTATTAGAAGACACCACACACAGATCATAATAATCTAAATAAAATAAAATAAAAAAAAAACCTGACAAAATCCACTGAAGACGAAGCCTTGGAAATTAACACCTAATATTTTTTCAGTGAAGAATCATGTGTCCACACATTTTACACCAACATGGTTGCCATTAGGAGCATAACATACTTGTCTAGCAAACAAACCTAAATCAGATAAGTGACAGCTACAATAACGGCATGAATCTGGTACACCTAATACAGTATATACTGTAGATCACTTACAAACTTTTAAAGTTTTTTGTTAGATATATGAAGTCTTAAAACAAACCAAAGCCACCCAGCAAGTTAATATAAAATGCCGTTTAAAACAATGTTTAATTTCTACATGAAACTCAAAACTTTACCATTCACTTAGACACATATCAGTGCACTTAAATATACCACTTCAACTCAAAATCACAAAGCATGTTTCATCAAGGTTTTACCTTATAAGTTATTCTGATAGTAATCTTCCTGAATCAGTTGCTGGGTTTATCTCACTTTGCCCTGTGTAATTCAGCCTAAAATGTATTTATTAAAACAAAGTGACGATATATGGCCACCTCCATGTAAAAAGCACAGTTTATTTGTATGCATTCCGTGCCACTCACTGTCGTATTTCTATCAGGCCTATATATAGACGAGTCAAAATGGCGGCCGAGACGCGTCGAAACCTTTGACCTAATTAACATTCCCCACGTTCCAACATTTAAAAATGATTTCTTTAATCCAGTCAACTGAATTCCACAAACAAACAAAAGCATCTACAGTGACAACATCTATTAAAAAGTTTCTGAATTTAAAAAGAAACGTGATTTTAAGCACGTCAAGTACGAATACGTTTTCTGATTTAAATAAGCCCTTTACACTCCTGCTGCTACTAAAACACATTTCAGTCGTATAAATAATTATGATTCCAATATAATAAATAATAGTACGTTAGCTAATTACAAAGGAATTGTTAAAAATGACTGTATACTCATTTGCGCTTTTGCACGTAACGCACGGCTGAAATGAATTGGACGCCATTTTCTCATTTGCTGACGTTATAGTAGTACTTTACAATGATGGCGTCCACGGGTCACTCTTATCTGTTTCTAAGAACCCCAATATTGACTTGACTAAGTTTAGTATGTTAGAAGCGAGACATGAAAGGGCAAGTGGGATGTGAACCGAGCGCCATTTCTTTTTGTAGCGTCAATTTTAATGAACACGTTTTTTCCATTCTAGTGCAAGGGTACATAATTAAACAGTATTGTTCGTGTCTTGTTGATCTTAATCGATCAAGTTTAATCGTAGTCAAATAATCGTGGTGTTTAGTAAATGAAATCAACGCAAAACATATGTTTATGGTCCGTTACCTGTACAGAGAGTGTGTGGGGGTCTACCTGCTTAATGGCGGCCATGGGGCGCGTTCCAATTCGCACGTCACTAAAACACGTATATGGAAGATTTACTCGCACACCACGTTTATTCGAGATGCATTTTTTAATTAAATGCTACACTACGTAAGCATATACGTCTTCCATGATATGTCCAAAAATTAATTTTAAAATGTGGACAGGGTTAGGCAAAATGGGGCTTAAAGCCAAATATACAATGGTTTATTTTTAACGTGTGACCTTGTTAGCTACAAACCAGTTTTTATGTCTTTATAATCTATTAACCATACGTTTAACTATATCTATTAAAAATACGTACGTATTAAGTAACAGTGGTATACATTAAGAATAACAATTTATTTCGGATTTCGTCAAAATATTAGGCACCCTACAAAGTGTAGTAGCGAGAATCCTTTTACATAAAGATATACCGCACATATCTACGTCACTACAACGGTTGATTTGAATCCAAAAGGAATGAAATGCTTTTTGTAAATATGTTTTCAGGCACATTAATTTACAGTTTGTTTCTCGGGCAACAAAAGACCCACGAGGCCTAGGGATTGTTAAGCCAATAAGGCCCAGTGTTCATGGCAGAAATGGCGTACTGACAGTAGATCCAGGAGGCTAAATGTACTGCAAACCACGTCGGGGATTTTTGTGTAGCTGATGATCCCAGTGTGAAAGGCAAACGTAAAGAGAACGTTACTAAAAAAAAAAGCACGTGATGCAACGATCAGAGCCATACTGTCTTTCTGCTTCTGAGACAAAGTACACATTAAGCAAACATCTCTGTGTAAAGATCAAAAACAGGTTGTTTACAGCTAAACAAAGTTTCCAAGAGTAGCATATACCAACTTGATCTACTAAACCCACAATGTTTACAGCCAGCTAAAGGATAGTACAAAGACAAAGAACATACATTGAGAATTTTAACAATGTAATGCGTGTTGTGGTCATAAAATACCTTTGTTTTTTAGGGACAGAATGTTCGACCTCAATTCGTTTGCCGTGAAGTTCCACTTTACCTAAAAAAAAAAACACACACACACAAAAATTAGGACACGACTCCATTCTGGTACTTGGATTAACCAGCGTAGACATTTAAATATCCTGTACCAACAAGTCTATTTGCTATCAACTTTGAAATCAACTCGTTTCGAATATAATTAAAAAGTTAAGACACAACCTCCTTTGAAGTGTATTGTGCTTAGTTTAACCTGAAAGAGTCGTAAGTAAAAACAAAATAATCAACGGGCACTGAAGAACTATGATCGTATGTGTGATAGAAGAAAAATCATCTTAGTGTCATTCTGTTTTTGAAGCAGCTTTAGGTTTAAATAAAACTTTGCAATGGAGCAAATTAGAAAGGAGCCCCTTTGGCCTGCAGAGTGAAAGGCAGCAACAGCATGGCGACCTCCGGGGCCATATAGATCCATCTGATTACATGTAACGTGTGTCAATTTGTGCACAATTAAGCAACGTGAGCATATTAACAAAAACGCTTTAGTTTTGCCACTTGAAGCAAATGCACCACCATTACGTTTCATCATAATGTTTGAACCATAGGCCTATAGAGTACATTAGTCGTGCTTTATCTTAATATAGGCTAGTGGCCTATTAGCCAAAAGGGGGAGGGGTGCGATTTCCTTCTATGGTCGGACGCAGTGTATTTTAGCCTATATTGCATTTGAAGAGTGGTCTTAAGGCTTCGTATGGGGTTTAATCCGAATTTACGATCATCTTTGATTTGACGCTTTACCAGTTGTCTAGCATTGTCAGAACATACAACCCAGAAGTACGATCGTAATGCATATAATAATTTGCGATGTATCCAAAAGTTAGTTTGCAGACTTCAGCGTATTGACGATTATTTTAATAAAACACACGAACAAAATCTATTAGGGTGTCTCTGTACGTGCAGCATTCGAGGTTGCCTTTACGATACAGTCCTGTGCAAACTTTAGGTTAATTGATTTATTTTATGGTGTGGTAATCAGTTCGGAAAGAGTAGTTAGGCTGAATTAATCAACTTACCAGAAAATGTTTCAATCGCCTTCATAGCCCACTGGTCGTCCGGGCAATCAACAAACGCGTATCCAGTCTTCATTAAAAACTGTCCAGAGTAAGGAATCTTGTAGTCTTCAAAGGTCTTAACCAAGTCCTCTGCGGTCACATTTTCATTCAGATTTCCAATATATAGCTTGTTCATCTTGGAATTGAAAAAAGGCAACGATGTGCTTTCAACGCAAAAAGAAACGAGTCAAAAGTAAACTTTTGCAAGAGTGAAATTAAAACCGAATCACTTAAATAAAGACGTCGGGATTTCCAAGACTCGCGGCTGTAAAGCGTATGGTTTATTCTACCGAACAGAACCCTAAAATAAACGGGGGAAAGTTCGCCCAATAGTAGCGTTGCAGTCTGCTGAAGTCCGTGGTGATGATGAGTGGGGAGAATCCTTGACTGTAGCAATCCTGCCGAATTCTCTGCGACCGCGTAGCCAGTGAATTCGGTGGGAATAAATGTGTAGCCCTGATGGACTAGTGGTAGCGGATTACGGCTGGATCGCGAGAAATCCTTTCCCTCCCTATTCAGCCCTCGAAACAGAGCTATACCCTGTACTATCTCACAGATCCTACTGCTTTGCGACGGCACCGCCTCTACAGCGACTCGAATTTACTAATTTTTTTTGTTTGCAAAGAGGAAACCACGTGGTACGTCGGAGTAGCTGGATAAGGGGCCGGTCCTCGTCGACGTGTATGTATGTGTGTGTGCGCGCGCGCGTGCGTGTGTAGCACACCACAGCAGCAGATGGGTGTGTGTTAAGCCAACGAGTCCTTCTGTGCAATGCGCTTTTACTACCGTGCAGTACTACTGTTGTGCACTATCTGCATATATGGAGGCCACACATGATCCGCGTGCACGTCAGGGTGGCCGTGAAATTCAATTTCATTGCTCCCCACGACCCGTGTGTTTACAGATCCACGCAGGTTGTAGATACCGACGTGCGGGAACAAGGGGCCACAGTGTACTGAAGATTCACCAATGGCTTCTTCTGCATAAAAGACTGCCATCATCTCAAAGAAAGGCTTGCTTGTGCACGATTTGTTAGATGGCTCATTTAGTACAGGCGGCGCAAGTTGCCATGTGTGGAATAACCTACGTTTAAAGCCTCAGACATTTAATACAGCTAGCTTACGTTTACTTCTCATATAAAATGTGCTTGCGCGCGAAAGCGTTTCACAGAAAAGAGTATCTCTTTCAGTGTTTCGTCAAATTGCAACAGTGAACCGATACATTGTATCCGCTATTTGATTCATTGCTACACTATAACATCACGTCACGGTTGAAGTTCTTCTGGGTTTACAACACCAGAGGCCTGCTATACTGAACCCTATAGGTTTAAAATCGAGGCAAAATGGAGGGCTGTAAAAGTGCAGGGCCTGCTGCTGCATCCCGCCTACCACCAGGAAGTGGGCGAATCAACAGTTGCACAAGATCTTCCAAAAGCGAAGTGTGCGTTTAAACGTTTCGAGAGGTCGCCCCGTGATTTAAAACAAAGCTTTCCCCTTTTTACCTGACTAAAGCTTATCCTGCGAGTTACGAATAAGCTATTCTTGGAAGACTTGTAGAGCGTATACGTGGCGACCATAGGAGGCCTCCTGTTATAGAAAATAGCTTCTTTTGGGCTCCAAGAAATGCACCGCCTTCGCTGCTCAATCCACATAGAATATAAGACAGGGGCTTTAAGGTTTTTTGGTCTTTAACTTCATTTTTGCTTTATCTTGTATTTATAACCTATATGTGACTATGCAAAGTGACATAGTAACATTGATATAAAATGTAATGCATTACACATCTGATTTGTGGCAGCATAGCTTGTTCCTATAGTAATGCTAGATGTAATGAAGTGGACATAACATTAAGTTAAATTCTATGTTATTTTAGGCAAGATGGTACAATATATTTTAAGTTGGAAAAGTGAACTACAATACAGAAATGAGCAACAAACTATTGTTAAGATCTACTATCATAAAAATCTGTATTTTATGCAAATCTGGTCTTCTCACAATAGACTATATGAAGTCAAATCAGTAAAATTTTGTTTAACCAGATGTCTTGTGCAATAAAATCAGAGTCATCATATCATAATGTGCTATTTAGTTATCATAAAAGTAAAAGTACAGAATAAATTAAATACCAAATATATGGTATACAATGAGTATGAATATCCAGATAGGAAAACTCTGAAATGTGAACAATGCATAGATGTTAGTAATGTTTGCTTAATATTTCAGTTCAGTGTTTTAAGATGTTATTCAGATGCTGAGTATGTGAACAATTTCATTGAAAAATTGTTTAGATATTTTGAATGCACGATATTTTCAGGCATAGAGAGTTTTTTTTATATAAGTATAAAATAACTTATCCTCTGCAATAAACAACTTCAATTATTATTGCAAAGTTACTATTTTTTAGTTAATAAAACATTTTATGCCAAAAATGCTCAGGAAGAAACAGAAAATCAAACATTCACACATCTCTGAAGACATACAAAATATGATCATATAATGAATCACAAGTTCCTGGTTTGTTCATTTAACTTATTTGTTGTTTAATTATTACTGTTTAAATATCTTCTTTATTAAATTTAGCTGATCACAAACCTAAAATATAGGTCTCTGCATATTTTGTATGGTTAGATACAATCAAGACTGCCATTAATGTTTATTCAAAGCCCAACAAACAAAATTGTTTTTGAAACAATAAATTAAAAAAGCAAGTTGGATTGAAACATAAATTAAATATTTTTAAAAAGAACCACCACCTCTGGAATACAATGGCAATGTACAAATGTATTTTCCTTTTTGATCTACTGTTTAAAAATTGTTGCTATACTTTTAAAAAAGTTTCAAAGTTAAAAGTCACAATGTTATGTTACCTTTCTTGTAACATAGCACCATTGTGAAGCAGGTTTTTGTTTAAGGAACAGAAAGAGTTCCTTAAACCTTCCTTAAACTCAGTCCCCACTCTCCTTTCTCATGTCCATTAGAAAACCTGTTCCTTAATTTACATTTTTTTATATACCAAATACCATAAATCCAATCACCTAATTACATTTTCACATTTCATTTAGCAGACGACTTAAAAA
Organism: Xyliphius kryptos; assembly: GCA_025769995.1. Taxonomy (NCBI): domain Eukaryota; kingdom Metazoa; phylum Chordata; class Actinopteri; order Siluriformes; family Aspredinidae; genus Xyliphius; species Xyliphius kryptos. The sequence continues at coordinate 8,762 of JAOUQT010325208.1, read as the reverse complement.
TGAGATAACAACACAAGTCAGTTTTTTAGGAATGATCAATAAAAGTTAAATAAACTTACAGTGCAGCATTTCTTTACTAAAACGCAGTCATATTCTTATTTCTCTGTAAAACAGTCATATTAGATAAACCTTAAAACTTTATTCATCAGGTAGATGATTTTGCATAAGGTAACAGACAAAATGCATCCAAAAACAGCTGCTACCAATGTATTTTCTTTTGATACCACCACTTTGCTCTACGTTAGTCTGCAATATTTATAGACTTTACACGTTTTGCCCTATAAGCATTGACCCTCCTGTAACTCTAACTTGACTGAGTAGATAAGATGAATAGTTAAATGATCTAAAATGTAGCACAATGCACTTTTATGTACAGCATTTTATCTTAGCGTCAAAAACAAAATGGTATTGGGGATAACTATCACAGGTACCCAATTCTTTTCAAGTATTTTAGAAGCCCTAAACTAATGAAATGCTAACAAGAGCCTTTTAATTTTATGCTTTTGTTTTAATGCATTGTGCCTGTAAGAATTCATACAGAAGATTAGAAGAGCAAAAATGTCAAAACTATAATTGTATAAAGTGTTATCAGAATATCAAAGTGTTTATAATAAATTACAGTCCTTTAAACCTCACTGTGTCAAATATTTTTACTAAAATTAATGATGACATCCAGTTCACACACACCATAGACTGTATATCATATTCTTTAAACGGTATGTTAACTTACCTAGTTAAAGTAACTTTTAGGTACTAAACTCTTTGTGTGTTTAAGATTGATCCCATAGTATAATATTGAATAAGCCCAAATGTTTGTTTTTTTTAAATGCAAGGTATAGATAAATATATCCTAAACAGGAGATGTTCATATTAAGACAAGGTTATAAGATCAAGAGAACTGTTTTTTTTTCTTTTCTCAATCTTCCTTAATATGTGTTGACGATTGTCAAAGTACTAAAGTTTTTGTTATTGGAACACTTTTGCACTGGAATGTGAATTAGATAATTGTGTGGTAACGTATGCTTTTTTGAGCAAGTGTACAAAATGTAGTTCCTTGTAACAACTTAAAATATATTTACATAAAAATAAAAAGTTTCTATGGAAAAAGCTTTAAAATCAGTTAACATTGGACAGTGTGGTGATGCATTTGATGTACCAATCATGAAATGAAAACTATACTATTTTGAAGTACTTTAATAATGTTGTCTACAGTCCAAAGTGCACTTAGTACAAAATTAGATTACGGCACAAGAAATACTGAACTTTGGAAGAACCACTGTTTTGCAGCACAAATAAAACTACACATTTGTTCATGTGTGTTTGTGAAGCACAATACATCCAACATTATTGAAAGGATTTCACAAACACAAGCTACTAGGTTGTTTACTGCTGTCTTTAGAAATATCTAGATTTTAAAAAATGTTTAAGATATAAATAGTTGCTTGGCTTTCATTATATAAGTCATGCAAAACATACTTCCTTTAAACATAGGTTTGTTAATCATTTGATTAATATAAAAGCAGAAGTAATTTTTGTTTAGCACAATATAAAATCTGTTTACTTTACTTTTTAAAGATTGATCAGTCTGTTACAAACTTTATGGTTAAATGTGCTGGGGGGGGGGGGGGACGCCTAAAACCAGGAATACTAATATTACTTTGCTGACATCAATACAACATTTAATTAATGACACCAACACTGGATTAATCTTGGATTCATTTACCAATACATTTCTGCATTTTCATTTATTAAACAGCCATTTAATTCATTACTTAAATACATTTTAGCTTTGTAATCATGGAGAAACAGTTTTTGTTAGTGTTTTCAAGTTCATTTTAAAGGTATATATTAACTTGAACACTAAACAATAAAATAACTTAATATGTTGACCTAAACTTAAAAAAAATACTTGAAACGAATTGTTTAACATATGCAAATATAAAAGGTATGAGTACTTTTACAAACAGAACAATTCAGAAAGAAAGAAAACACAGAAGAAAGAAAACACCAACTGGAAGTGCTGTGGTTGTACATACGCTGGTGCTGCACTACTAGACTAGTCCAGACCAATTCCAGCTGGTTGAGTAAATTAATTGATTAAGGCTTTAATTAATCTGATATGGAAAAAAATCGGAACCAAATGGAGTTATTTTCTCGAAGCTTAACCGCTGAAAAGCTCCCTTCTACAAGCAATCAGAAGAGTGGGGGAGGTGGTGAGAGGGGAGGTGGCAAACAGACCAATCAGAAACGCGAACCTCTTTAAAAACTAATGACGTGGAGCACACACCCCCGCATGCAGTTTGGTATCCTCCCTTCCGTTTAAGTGCTTGTTTCCCCCCCATTTTGAACAGGAGCTGCAATTTTCAGCTAAAACAATGATCTTTTTTCTCATTTTTTTAATCCAAGGACTGTTATCATGATGCATGTGCAGCAGAGGAAAAAATGGTCCCGACTGTGTAAAAAGCTAATATGAAAGCCAGGCATTACATATATCTGTATATCAGTCAATCACTGGTTTAAACCAAAAATAAGACTTTCATAAGAGTAAAAAACGTACACAAAAACCACAGCGGTGAAGTCTAATGATAGTTCTAAATAAATAAGTCTGTTTCAAATACTCATGACTAATGTGTTAATAAAATTGATTTCTATAAAAGATTTGTAAAATAGGCTGGTATTTTTGTGTCTTTTACAGCACTTGTATAGTACAAATCGTTCGCTTTAAAGCAAACAAATTGGTACAGAAATGTAAGCGTATTCATATAAGTATAAAGATCTAAATAAATATGAATATTTGTCTAAAAAAAATCACAAGTAAAATAAACCTTCACATATTATTTCCATTGCATGAGAAATGTACTTAACGGACGGAAGCCTATGTGGATGTGAAAAACGGCAACATGCTATACTTGCAGCTATAGGTGACATATATAGGTTTATACATATGTGCTGGTATGGGGAGCAGATTTACAGACTCATGGCTGCTCCCACCAAGCGGACATACAGAGATAATGCAGTTAGGAGTGGCCAAAAAAAAGCAGTTATATAGTGCCTGCGTCCTGATGTTTACATGCTGTTCAGTCGTTTATTTCGATTCGCATTTTGTACATTGTAACTTGTATTTTGACAAAGGTTAAGATGCAAAGGCAATGGTACCATGATTCGCAAAGTTACACATACATATACGTTCATATATATTTAGCAAACCTAATAAGTTTAAACTAATTGATCCCGAAGTTACCACGTGTTTCCGATTAAAATTTCGTTTTTTGTTTCGATTTTCACTTTTCATTGTACAATATTTATTAGACATCACAGTCTGAAAAGGAGTTTATAGTAAAAATCTTAATGAAAGTTCAACTTCAAAGTACAAACTCCTAGTGCCTGTTATAACAGAGGTATTAATGTTGTGTACTTAAAACGCTGAACTTAATTTAAAGCAAACAATCGGCTAATTTTACGAATAATATATCGAAAAGTGATCTGTCAAATCGACAGAGCTTTTGACGAAAGACCTGTAATCGATTATGTTCGCCTATTAAATAATCATATTTTTAATGCTTTACGCCTGCATCTGTAACAAACAAGTAATTTATATTATAAGCCAAGTGTTAACAAACGGTAATTTCTCAATTGAGTACGTGATGGATTGATGTCAAATGTTCGAAGTATTTTTAACTACTCGGAAATCAAAACAATTCGTAATTAAATCGAAAAACTGGGAAACGCTATGTGACATTTTTCTACCAAGAAATCATTTACTTTTATTTTTATTTACACGCATTATTTTTATTATTTGGTTATTAGATTTTTTCTCTTATTGATCAGAATTTGGTTGCAAAATCATGTTTAACAATAATCTAAAGAACGCTTTCCAACGTTGTTTACATTAAGATACTTTAATTTTTAAAAAGTCAAACGAAATCGTATGTTTTTGCAAGGGCACTTATGCTGCATGTTTAGGTGACATTTTGTTTTTTGCTCCAAAGTTTCGAATTTAAAAGTTAGCGATAGTGACGTCACCTATTTACCATTCGAACGAGGGGCCTGGCTGATGACGTAGGCGAGAGCGCAAGTTAAACTATATTGGAGAGCACCTACAGGATAGCACACGTGATTTAGACTTTAACGTAAAGAATTAAAGTTTATGTTGACCTTCATAAGAAGAGTAATAAAAGAAAATTAGAAAACTGTACATGCAAGTCACAGTTTGAAAAGTTTAATTACTTTGTTCGGAATGGTAAAAAATGGAAAATTTAAATGCAAAAACTAATTACAGATTACACGAGGTAGACAACCAATCATTACATCGTGTTGACATTTTCTCTGTGGATTATTTGCTTAGAGTCAGAAATCTGTATTTGTAATAAAGCACCTGTAAGGACAACATGATGACGAATTAAACCTAAAATCTATTGTTTTTATTTGTTTTACAAACGTTTTTGTTTAACCACATTACTGAGACAGTGTGCTCAGTTGTAACTGTTGTATCATATTTAAAAATGCTCCTAAATATAGATTATGGCCTTTAAATTAATACAACAAAGAGTTTAGTTTCTACTATTGTGGTCATTACCACACATTTGGGCTCTCAATGGGAAGTGCAGTCTTCAAAATAAAGGTACCAGCAATACATTGGAAGTATAAAAAAAATTTTAATAAAAAGAATCCAGTTTGTAGATTGTTTTTTAAACTGTGAAACTTGCATGAATATTTTGTATGGAAGGTAATTTCATGGGCTATATATAACCTAAATCATCTGATTCGTTTAACAAATAGGATGAATAAGAAAATAATTACGTCTAGAATAACATTGTTCTGTATGTTATTTAAAAATGGAGAAGTTAAATTTCAACGTTCGTTGTTAAACTATTAAATAATGTCAGGAAACGAAGTTAAGTATCATGAAACACATACATTAAATCATTGATGAACTTACGAATTGCACGAGTATTGCTTTATCGAGTGATGTAAAATTGTTTTATAGTTGTATCAAAACACAAGTTACATGCAGTATTATTATCTGTTATTATCTGTATAGTTTTATGTTAAAAGCAACTTTTCTGTAAGATAACTGAAATATTAGAAGTGGAATTTATTTTATTCTAGCTCGAACACATTTTAATCAAACAGGTATCCCCAAAAAGTTAAACCAAACCTTAGGGAGTTTGACACAAAGACGTTCACAAAGCTTGAGTTAATAAAGACCTGGCTTACACATTTAAATAACATCTCAACAGTAAGTTTATACCCGTTCACTGATGTATCTCGTGTCTAATTTAAGTATTTGTTTTGAAACTTACCACAAAACATACTTCATAACCTAGGAGCAACGTGTACAATATACCAGACTAAACGTTTTGAAGTGCACTTTTTGTAACCTGCCTCCATCCCGACGTTAATAAAGCTTCTTTTCCAAAACACTGTTGCATTATGTGTTTTTGTTACACAATGAATGTTTAACAAAATAACCATCACAACCAAACACAAGCATTTCAAGACTTTCAAGACGTGTTTTTCATTTTTTGCTTTCAGTATTCGATTATACTTTTGTATTTGCGGTTTTATAATTAAAATCATAGAGACAAGTCAGCGTGGCGTCGGTTTTGGTTTGATTCAAAATCAAAACATATTAAAATGCATTTTCTTGTTGAAGACACAAAAATCAATCATATTGCAATATTATCCAGAAATAAAAGAAAGTAGTGGTGACCTTTTTCTTTATTTTAGAAACACCAGACTACACAAACATTTTTTCAGGTTTGTCCAAAATTTGCAATAAGGCACAAATATAAATGCTCTAATGTTTTTTTAATAGGTCCATTTGAGTTTTAATATTTGTCTCTAAAAAAAGTGCATTTAAAATCGAGAAAATCAACTATAAACGTACACAAGAACGACTCCATAAAAATGTTATAGATTATATATTGCCTCAGTTTTTTTTTGGCAGACTACATATAAAGCACTATGTTTTGCGATCCCAAAATGTTCATAATATAATAATACATTTTCTGTTATCTGCTAAACATTTGCGCTATCTGCTGGCTAGTTTGAAAAGTACTACTAAGTGTTCATCGTCTCTCAACATTTACTGGATTAATAGCATTTTAAAAAGGTCGATTTTTCATACTCGATTATTTTTTTTAACAGCAAAATGTAACAAGCAGCTGCAAACTCATTATGGTTATGTTTACTTAAGTGATTATAGAGTAATAAATTATATTTAGAATTAGACTGCTGGCTACCTCTTTCCTTAGCTGATCTACCTGCTATTTATCTTTGAGAGAGGCCTCAAACCAACATCCTAGACTCTTTACAAGCTCTCTGTTTTCCTGTAGCTTTCTTAGCAGCCGGGCAGTGCTAGCTTTGGTGATGGTAAGTGTTGTGAGGTCATCCATATTGGCTCTGACAGGCAGTAGCCTTAGGCAAAATCTTACTCGCTGTCCACGTACCACCCATCGAGAAGCTCGGATGATCACCTCCATAGCCAAAATAGAGGCTAACGATAAAATTGTGCAGCCACCCATAATTTTGACCTAAAGGTGTTGCAATGTTGTCGTGTACTCAGCTGTTGTCAAACAAAAATTGGATGTCCTGAAAGTAGGCCTTGACAAGATTTGAGTGCTACTGGAACCCCAAAGTACTCAAATGCTGACCACGGGAAGTTTTAAAGGACTAAGCCAAAGGCATTGGTGAGATTGAGAGAAAACACAAGAAGGTCTGTTGTCTTTTTTTGGTGACCTGGGTCTGATGCCAGATGACATTTACATGTTTCACACACTCGAAAGTGTCAGGGATGCCATGAACTGACAAGTCAATAAGCTTGTTTCATTTGTAGTATTTTGCCAGTCTATGAGCAATCAAGGCTGATCTAGTGGAATTGGGAAATCACTGATGAGTCATTTTCCTTTGGAATAAGAATCCCCCCCGGATCTATGCCAGGATGCTGTATCTTCATCTTTTGCCCACACAACATTCATCAGTTTTCTTTCAGAAGAAACGCAAGACTTGTGCATTTTTATAGAGCCTGCATGTTACTCCATTGGGAGCCAGAGCTGATGCATCTTTTGCCCTATGCACGACTATTTTGCTTCGCTCCATCTGGGTAGGTGGCTGTGTAATTCATGTTCTGGTGGATCAACTGGTGGCATGTCGAGTGGGAGCGTAACCTTTTCATGATGGTGTTGCTCTATGCAGGACTTATACAGAAAAAAGGTCTTGCAGCTCCTTTAGAAACTCATCATTTAAACTTAGCTGAAAGAAAACATGACCAAGACAGGTTGTAAACTGAAACCATGATAAGAATTATTATTATATAAAAAAAAGTCATTTATAGTATATACTTTGGCATAGAAACTGGTTTGGGCACCCTTGATCATTTCCTTTATAAATCTTATAAATTTTTTGAGGCTCCCATGTTGCCACACTTCAGAGAAGATGCAAAGAAAAACTTGCAATTGGCCACCTTTACACTTTCTCATAATTTGCTTCACCAGTGCATGTAGGTCAAGGTTCAATGTGCTTAGAAAATTAATTTTGTGCTCCAATAATTAGTTCTAAGGTATTCAAATAAATAGAATGACAAGAGTGCCCAAATTTATGCACCTAGTTTTATTTCAATAATTGCTGCACACGTTCTGTAAATCCTATAAACTGCTACATCATTTAGTTAACTTAAATTACTGATCCTAACAACCAATGACTTATAAAAGAAAACCATGCGAATTATCAGGGGGGGGGCCCCAAAATTTTGTATATGACTGTATGACCTGTTAATGACCTTTAATTATAATTCACAAATCTGTATTGGCCAATAAGACAAAAAAAAATTGTCATCTTAAAACAGAAGAATTACAGTTAAAAATTAACACTTAGATTTGATATTTGTGCACTTCAGTAAAAGGTGGCAACAGATCTACATTGAAATTTCAGGTTTGGTCTTTAGTCATATTTTTTTTTTTTTTTTGCTTAATGACATGACCAGAAAACAGCCCAGGTCTCAATCTGAATAAAAATTTAGGGTGAAATTACAAAGGGTCTATAACAAGTCTATGAATTAAGATTGTAATGAAAGCCAGATGCATAAAGAAAGTAGAAATGTGACCCCTCCCCACCACCCTTGGTTTATTTAAAAAAAAACAAAAAACAAAACATGAATCAAAACAATTGAAGAAAAGTTGTTGAGGCATGGTTTATGAATCAACAATGTCTAGCAATCGAATAAAAACGTTATATACGTATTAGCCACTTTGCTTTTTACATTTTGTATTTTTAAATGTTCCTGTATGAAAGTACATTTGTGCACAAAATAAGAAAACTGTATATTATAAAACTAAATATTATAAAAGCCATTTGAATTTAAATTTCCGAACCTTTAATATTAAGTCTGAGATTGTTTTCATTTAACAAAATTCAACAGCATAAACATTTTATACTATGTATAATATGCAATATACCACAGGGAACTCCTCAAAAATGACATGTAGCCCAAATGAGTGACTGATCAGTTTACTGGTATTCCAATCACACCATATCCCTCCAGAAGCATTTGATGCACAATTAACATTAAAATAAAGCTTTTCTATGCACAATATTCAAGTATTTACATGGTTGTTTTAAAGTCATCAGTTCTCTCATAAGGTCATGTAAAGCAATTCAGTAAGAATTCATGGCAGAATTATGACTCCATTTATAATTCAAAATAATTTTAATGAATGAATTGATCTAAATGTTAAAAATGTTGAGTCTATTGTCACTACATG
>JAOUQT010325189.1:0-13839 GCA_025769995.1 Xyliphius kryptos | reverse complement strand
TTATGCTAAATGTTATATATTATTGTTAGTTATGGAATTATGTATATAGTATGTATGTTGTGTGTATGCGTGTATATATGTATGCGTGTATATATTATTGTTAGTTATAGAAGTTATAGGAGTTTTTCCATGTCACCTTACTCATCTGGGATAAAAACGTTTTTTGTAAAGCTGCTTTGGGACAATGCTTAATTATAAATAAAATGTATAATATATAGAATAAATATAAAGAACATTTTTATAAAATATTATAAATAAAATTTAATTTAATTGAATATGCTTGACTAAATAAGTACGTTTTCAGCCTAGACGTGAAGACTGAGATTGTGTCCCGAACCCTGACAGGAAGACTATTTCATATATGTGGGGCTCTATAAGAGAATGATATGCCCCCTGCTGTAGCCCTCATAATACAAGGTATCAGCAAATAGCCTGCACCTTTTGATTTAAGTGGGCGTAGTTTATTTTAAGAAACTAATATCAGTTTACTGCTTTATAAGTGAGCAAAAGTATTTTATTGTCAATGCAAATTTTGACTGGTAGCCAGTGCAGTGTAAATAAAATAGGGGTGATATGTTCATATCAAGTATTTGTGTATCATTCAGTGCCAGCATATTTCTGATCTTAGCAATATTTCTAAGATTAAAGAATGCTATCCTGGTGGTATGATCTATATTAGATTCGAAGGAAAGACTAGAATCAATAATCACATACGGTATTTTACAGCTGTATATGGTGTAATTGAAAGACAATCCAGAGATAATAAATTATCAGAAACTTTGCTTTTAGCTACCTGTGGCCCTACATTGTTTTCTGAGCACCAGTTGAACATCCAGCAGTTCAGTGACAATAACATGCTGTAAGTTACATCAACAGGCCGCATTGGGACCCTTAGACTTCCAAAGTAGCATAGATGTTTTTTTCATACAAAGTGGTTTATTGTTCCAAACAAAGGAAATACTATCCAATCTGGTGAAAAAAGCTTTATTAAAATAGATCGATATATGTTGGAACATGTATAAAATATTTGAATTAAATTGTCACTTTATAAGCGAGAATGGGAGGTAGGTCCATCGATCACAACAGTGACAAGGAAGGGGCAAATTTTTTCTATGAACATGGCTGTGAATAATTTAGTAAAAATGATAAATAACTATTTAAACTTCAAATCTGTCAGCTCAAAATGAAATTAAGTCAAAGGGAGTTAAATTGCTGCTGCATTGACAGGAAAATGCTCACTTTTGTGGAGATTAAGCTTATAGCTTGAAATGTTACCGAACAAGAGTGGCACGGTGGCACAGTGGATAGTGCTGTGACTTCACAGCAAGAAGATCCTAGATTCAAGCCCCAGTTGGGAAGACTGTGTGGAGTTTGCATGTTTTCCCCGTGCTTGTGCAGGTTTTATACGGTTGCTCCGGTTTACTCCCACATTCAAAAGACATGAATCGTAGGTTAATTGGTGTGTCTAAATCACCCATTAGTGTGTGATTGACTGTGCACAGAATGATGGATTGGCACCCATTCTAGGGGGGTTTATGCTCTCATGAACAGAGTTGCTGGGTGGGCAACAGCTTCCCTGTGACTCTACAACTAGGATTAAGCGGGAATAGAAAATAGATGAATGATTGAATATTACCAAATAATCACATATCTAGTATTGTAAAATAAAACAAATAAATAAAAAAATAACAAACCAGGCTTAATCTTTGTTTTGTCTTCCCTATATCAGATTTAGCTATTAAAGGCTGTTGTTGTGACAACAGTCCTCTGGATAGAACAGAGCAAAGATAAGCTCTCTTCCCATGCCTTTACTGATTTTACCTCCACAACTTGTTAATTAACAATTAAAAACAATAAAAACAATAAAACATTCAAAACCGTAAAATACTTAAAACGTGTGTTTTTAAATGTGTGTTTTAAAAAGCAAATAATAAAATTTTCAACAATTTTCAGACGTACCGGAAGCCAATGCACTGACTTTGACATTTTTTGTACTTGTTAACAGCCGTCCTGCAGTGTTTTGCACAAGCTGTAGTCTCGCAAGGACTTCTGGTCAAAATGGTGGCAAGGGTGGACTGATTTAATTTTAGCCAATTGTCTAATTAAAAAAGATTCTCTTAATGACAGCACTGATCTGAGCATTAAACCTCAGCTTGCTGTCCAACCCTACACCAAGATTTTTTATAACAAGATAAAAAATCAAGAATTAATAACAGTATCATTATTACCAAAGACTATTATCTCGGCTTTATTTTATTAAAATTTAAAAAAGTTAACAGTAAAAGTTGTTTTAACAAGTTAGTATTGCCACTTTAGCGGCAAATAAATGTGTGTGTCTTCCGCATAAAAATGAAATGAAATACCATGATAGATCCAAGATGGAGGAGATACAGTAAGAGGGGCTACAGAAGACTGTACCTATCTACCTATCATAATGAGGCAGAATTTTGAGCCATACCTTTTATTATTACATTAGTAAATTAGCTTATAACATAATCAAATTATTTACAATAAAAAACATTATGCTTGAAGTAATGAGTGGAGGACAGAGGGGTTTTTTAAAGAAGTTTCAGGCCTGTGAGAGCCAAAAATCTTGCCTAATTGTTACTGAGCAAATACTTATTTTCCACAATAATTTACAAATAATTTCTTTAAAATCCTGGATGTGGATTTTAAAAACAATGTGGATTGTTTTTTTGTCTCTTATAGTTGAAGTGTAACTATGATGAAAATTATTTCTAAGTAGGAAAAAATGCACAATTAGTGGCTGAATAAATACGTTTTTGCCCCACTGTAAATAAAAAGTAATAAACATTGATTATTTTGAAAAGTTAGCACATTTATGCCATTTGGATGACACACTTATTCATGCTGATTTATTTTATTTCATTTAACAGCCAACGGGTAAGAGATTCTTAGTCCAACATCTTAACCAGTTTGCTAATACTCTTCTGTCGAGGGGTGGCATATATAAAAATCTAAACTAATTGACAATAGCAAATTTTGATGTAGAAATTTTAACTTTTTCACAAATGGTGGCAGGCTGGCTGGGTGACTGTACTGTATGTACTTACTTAGTGAAAATATTACATCATGAAGCAATATGAGAACTAAACAAGCCAACATTCTACTAAAATGCTGTAATGTGCTGCCACACTGCATAATTCTTGTAAAAAAAAAATTGGCCCTCCATATTTGTGTGGTGAAAGACAAACAGCACCAGTGCCTGGGTGGTGCAGATTAATAAATCCAAAGAAATATATTAATTGTTTTAAATCTTTCTGTAAAATATCATTTTACATTTTTAAAAGATGGAATTTCTCATGAGGAAAAATTAGGACAACCCCTGATTAATTCCTAATGACACAGGTTAAAATTATGCACAGGTGTATCCCATAAGGTGTACACCCTCATATCAACTGTAAAACATAGAGGTAGAAATATTATGGTTTGGGGATGCTTTGTTGCAGCAGGGCCTGGTCACATCATCATTGAATCCAGAATGAATTCTATTATGTATTAGAGGAAGCTTGAATAACATGAGACCATCTGTAAAGAAAATTGTAACTGAACCCTACAAGAGTCAAAGTCCATATCTTAATACCATTTAGATGCTGTGGAGTTACTTGAAATAAGCTGTACATGCAAGAAACAATTCAACCATCTAATAATTTAATATATGTATTACATACACAATAAATCCTTTGTATTGGAAAACATTCTATAACTAATAAATCTAAAGCAAAAAACAGCATATGATGGCATTGGGGTTCATTGGTTCTCACAAAATCGATGCTTTTAATATGTGCAAATAAATCTTTGATGCAATAGGCCTGTATACAAGTAGGTGTTTTAAAGATACAGTACATATGATAGTAGCTCAGTTATTGTACACAACAGGAACTGACATATACATAATTTCAAAACTGCAAAAATTAGTATTTTTAATTCCCAAATGAGTGTAAAGCATAATTAAAAGAAAAACTAATTTATGAAACCTAGTTGTAAATAATATTTGTCTATAAGTAGTTAAGCTACATATTATAGACCACTTTCCAGACAACCAAAACAAAAAAACAGAGACACTTGCTGAAGGGTGCATTATAAATATTTTAAGGAGTCTGCTCAGAGTTATGATAGAAGTTTTCAGAAACTGCTGACAACAATCCTTAAGAGACTTAAGCCAATCAGAAAAGAGGCAAGTTACTGAAGTTTTGTCTGTAATAGTCAAACTTTATTTGTTACATTACAGATTCTGGACACGTATTGTGGGGTGACCTTTAGACCCTAAGCCCTATGAGTCCATTGATGTTTTAGTTCCACATGTTTGGTGAAAAAAATGAAATGGGCCATAACAATAAATTGTGTTTATATGCAGCAAAATTGCATTGGATTTCAATGCTCACACTATTTTTATGTATTTTATGCATTTAGGGAAATGTAAAAACTATAACAAAAGCTGTAAATGCTCAAAAGATATGCAAGAACCCTGGGACAACACAACAGAACTCTCTGACACTATGGCAGGGGCGGCGCAGTGCATGTTTTTATGTTCTCTCTGTGTTTGTGTGGGTTTACTCCGGGTGCTCCGGTTTCCTCCCACAGTCCAAAGACTTGCATGTTAGGTGTATTGGGAATCTAAAATTGTTACTAACTTGTGCATGAATATAACTTCGTTCCGGTCATCAACATGGCTATGGATGTCGAAGATGACATTAATAAATGAATAAAAAAAACAAATAATAATGGCAGGAACCAGTAAAAAGTACCAAAACACAAAGATTAATCAATACAAGTATAGGGATTCAAAAATTTATATTTTAAATGTCGTTTATGTAAGCAACTTCATTTCTCATTGTCCTCTATTTTCCACTTAATCGGGATTTTGCCTAATGTAGGATTTTGCGTTTGTTAGTTAGGGGTTAATAAATGTAGGGGTTAATCGATATAAAATCTGTACCAGGTGTAGTCGCTTCTCTGTTGACAAATCAGATATTAGTATAATTAACAAAAGAGAAAAAAAAACACCCACATTGCTTTTTTTACTGTTAATAAATTAATTATACTAAAATTGCAAAATATTAGAAGTCTACTGAAATGTTAATTGGAAAAAAAAACTTTTGAAAAAATTTGAAAAGCGGTAAGGAAGAAATTTAGCAATAGTAATTTTTTAATAAAAAAAAAAGAAATATACTTATAAAACCCGTTCTTAAAATAAACTGTGGGGTGTTAATTTTGTTTGAGATGTGCTCTCCCTAAAACATTTATTGCCTCTAGCAATTAGGGAAGGGTTAGGTTTTTGGAGGCACTGCTGGGATTGTAAATTTAAATAAGAACAATTGAATTTCAGTGAATACAAAGTCACATGCTGGTTTAAATTAGTAAATGCTGAGAAAGTAAGTAATTCATATAGAAATTCTGAGCTCTAGCTACACTATACATTTTCTTACTAAATAAGTAAATAGGTAAGATGAAGCTGAATTAGGTAATCGCGTGGGCTGAGCAGGAATATCTTGACCCACATAACACTTATGGGCAAGGGTAGGCAATACTGGTCCTGGAGTGCTGAAGTCCTGCACAGTTTTATGTTTTTCGTGCTCAAGTACACCTGGTTCGACTTGGCTGTTAATTGTCAGGTTTAGTTTTTGCCGACCTTTGCTTTAGTGTTGGGAAAATACCATTAAATGTAGGTTATTTTGAGAGTATTGTGGATATTCAAAGCATTCGAGTGTACCAGGATAAGGGGGCAGTGTTCTTATATCACAGGAAAACAGCAGTTTGTTTAGGTGGAGTGTAATATTGTGTTGGTCAGGCAAGGCCATACACTGTTGGTTTAGAAGGTGAAATTGGGTAGTGCATTTAATGAGTCAGTTACTATGAACTGCAATTCATATGAGCTGTCACTCAACTCTTTTAATTTTGTAGACTTCCATGCTAGTAGACTTCCATGCTTATCACACTCTTAACCAATTAAATATTCCAGATCAGAACACTGTTCCTCTTATTGAGAATACTCTCCATAGTTTGTCTGGGAGTAAGTGGTTCACAGTGTTGGACATAAAGAGTGGATGTTATCAGATTCCCATGAGAGAAGTTGACAAAAATAAGACTACATTCATTTTCCATTTGGATTTTATCAGTTTGAGCCGATGCCGCAATGCATTTGTGGAGCACCTGTCACTTTCCAGAGAGTCATGGAACAGGCATTCCATTTTCTGGATGTATTGGTTTATCTGAATGATTTGACAGTATTTGGTAAGACACTACAGAAACGCAAGGAAAGGCTTCTTAAGGTGCTTGATGGATCGAAACAGGATGGTCTGAAATTGTCCCTGGAAAAATGTCAGTTTGGTCGGACATCGTTTTCGTATGTTGGTCATGTTGACCCAGCAAAAATAGAGGCTTTATCTTCTTGGCCGAAGCTCAAAACTGTGACTGAGTTGAGGTCTTTCTTAGGCTTTTGCAGTTATTATCGCAGATTTGTGAAGGATTTCTCCAGAGTCTGTCATCTGCTTAATACAGTACTTGGTGATAGACCTGCTAATTCAGCTCGGAATATGAAAGAGGGCACATCAGGATTGTGCAGGAAACCACCTGATCTTTTGTCCTCACAATGGATCACAAATGTAATTTTGCTTTTAAAGAACTGAAGTTGAGATTGACAGGCCCCAGTGCTGATGTTTGCAGATACCCAAAAGCCGTATGTGCAACATGTTGATGCTAGCCTGACTGGTCTTGGTGGGGTACTGTACCAGGAGTATGGTAAATTACATTATGTGGCATTCGTTAGTCAGTTTTTCCCCATCTGAAAGGAAGTATCCAGCTCACAAACTAAAATTCTTATTAGCTGAATCAATCGGTCATAGGTGGTTGTCTATCTGTCAATCTATAATTTTAGTCTGAAGTATAGGCCTGGACGCATGAACCAGGATGCGGACACCCTGTCACGGCAACAACCCCATGATGGGTGTTCTACAGACGATGACTGGCAACACATTTCAGCTCTTGGATTTCGTGCTGTTTGTCAAGGAGTGTCCACTGGGAGAGGTAGAAGTTCTGGTGGTCTGATGGACCAGCTGGGCGGTAGGAAGTCTGCTGTGCCGGAGCTTTAATGCCATAGTGTTTCAGTGGGGTCTTGTAAACTGCCTGGTCTTACGCTAGGGGCTGTCCAGAGCATTCAGAAAACAGATGTATACATAGGTGAGGTGTGGTGCACTCTCAGATGTCCTAAATCTGCTGTAAGTGTGAAGTCAAAACATCTATCCATTCGGGTTTTCAAACCAGCCTCTAAGAATATGTGCCATGTCCTGGTGGTCACAAATCATTTCATCTGGTATGCCCAAGCTTTTCCCACTTGGGATCAGACTGTGTTCATTTGTTGGAAAATTCTTCATTTATTATGGATTGCCCAAAAGAATACACTCTGATCAAGGGAGGGATTTTGAAAGTCAACTGATTCATGAGATGTTGACTCTTGGGGGTGAAAAAATCGAGAACCACTCCGTACCATCCTCAGGGTGACCCTCAACATGAGTGGTTTAATCACACTCTGTTGGACATGTTGGGCACCATGAAAGTTCAGAAAGAAAACTAAATGGAGCTGGCATATTGCTTATTTAGTGCATGCATACAATTGTATGCCAAACAAATCCACAGGTCACTCTTCATACTATCTGAGGTTTTGTGTAAAGCCAGAATGCCTATTGATGTTTGTTTTGATGTCCTTGGAGATAGGGCAGCTGCCACTGTCGGCTGACAAGGTAAACCAGGAAAAATTGGGAAAATAATCACATGCTTGTGAACCTCGATAAAAAAACGATGTACTTTCTTGTTGATTATAGGCGGGTAAGTCGACTGTTCCCAGCTATCACGCATGCATCGTCATGCCTCCTACACCATCTCTGAGAGAGCAGGTATCACCTTGAACATTATTTTTAAAGACCACAACCCATGAGTAAACCAAACTTCTGGTTCAGAACAAGAAGGAGATATACGCTACATCATCTTGAAGTGTTTGGAACGACATTACTAGTGTGTACCAACATATTAGGCCCCAAAGTTTTTTTGTTATAGCATGAGCATTTGTTTTTGCCCTTTTTTTTTTTTTTTTTTTTTATGAGAATTTTAGTAGACTTCTAATACTTTCCTTTTTTGCTTTGATTAGTTATTGGGGAGTGTGTTTTTGAAATAAATTTAATGCTTAGGTGTAAAATTAGAAAGGGGTGGGGAAGAAATTTAGCAGTTATAATAATAATAATATACTACATTCTTAAAATATACTGTTGGGTGTTAATTTTGCTTTAAATGTGCTATCCGTAAACATTTATTGAATCTTTAGGGAAGGGTTACACAATAAAAATGCACAGTAAATGTTCTGAAACAACCATCAAGAAACTTGTGTATAATCATATTGCTACACAGAGATACTCACACTTAGCTGAACTTACATAAAAAAGAGAGCTGAACTTGGTGCTCTCACTCAATTACAGTATCGGCAGGTGCACCTCCTGATTGCTGGAAGGATCTCTGGGAACTGTAGTGTTACAATTGTGTTTTTGTTGTCATGGGGCACACTCTAGTGGGCATGTACATACTAAAATAAAGGACTAATTAGTTTTGTAGTTCACTGATTGATACTTAATATGATGTGAGAAACTGTATTTGAGAGCTCAGTGAAATATCAGATGAAGAAGTATATAGTAATTTGGAGTACACATTTGCAGGACCTGTAACAATCAGCTGCCACACCAGGTCTGTAGTAAACATAGCCTATCAACGTCTTTACCACCCCAGACATTTGAGGGACTTCCAAAGTGATAATGAACTTCTAAGCTTGTACCATCGAGGGCACCCTCATGGGGAAAAATTACAACCTTGGAAAACGCAGCACGCAGGACAAATCTGCTTTCCAGAGTGTAATATGTACAGCTGAGAATCACTCAGTCAGCGCTTGCAAACCATTCACATGAAGTGGTGCTGGACCAAAGCAAGTAACTTGTGAAGGACATTAGCCAACTCAAATATAGAGTCCTCTCTCTGTGACACTTAGGGAAATGCCTTTGCATGCTGTAAGTGAACACAGAGAATGAAAAGCATATTCAAACAAATCCCTCTGCATGGGAAACTAAAACATATACACACATACAGTTTCTCTCTAATTATTTAATTCAGACAGTAGATAAAGCATTTCTCTGAAAGTTGTACTCCGTATAGCTATGTATGTGACACATTATCACTTATTGATCTAATTGCTTTAAAATAAAACAACTGAATTTTTTTATTCTACTTCACTTGCCAGTAACATTTCTTATTGTTAAACCTGCATATCATTAAATGATGTATGTCTTACATTTTCAAGGTTAAAAAATTATATGGAGATGGAGCCGTCTGAGTATGTGATGAATAAGACAAGGTCTTGGCATCAGGAATCTTTACTTTGTTCCTCCTGCTAGATGAGTCATATTTTATTGAATAAACTAGACCCTTGGGTAAAGTGTTCATTATCTATTCTCTATTGCCCCACTGGTTGTGTTGATTATGTATAATTTTATGATGTGAATGACAGCAGCTATGGCTATTAGCATAATAATGACAAAGCAGATTCAAATATTATAACGGTATGGGCTGCACAGACATTTCTTCATTTAAAAGACTAAGTCTGTATATGCACTATTAATAACATCATACTATATGTGATACAGAATGTGTGTTGTCAGAAGTATAGAGGGCCTTCTGTTAACAGGAATATTGTAGAAATTAGATTATCATGTCAATGAATTAATACTTATTCCATTGAGACTTGCTATATGGATGTATTTGTGCAACTATTATGGAGAGGAAAAAACACAGTAAATTCCTTTTTTTTCTGGCACGCTGAATATAGAAACATGGAAATAAAATGCATAATGTGTATATTTCTTCTTTTGTTTCTTACAATAACTTTTATTTATACCAATATTATAAAATTAATATTTCTTTTTTTACAAAATATGCGTACACAGTTACAATGACTTCTGGATCATGTACAAGTATTTGTTCTTGTAAAAACTTCCATTTTAAAAATAAATGAAATAAATCAGTTTCCTTTTCCAACCATTGCATTTTGGTTTTATATAGCACAATTTCATCAATGTGTGCTCACGTCTAGTTGATTAAAATATCATAACCACCATCCCAAAGATGTGTTTGTGTTAGAAACATTGATAAAATTGCTATAATTATAAACCACTAATTGAATGCATGCAAAATTTTGTTTGCCTAAAATGAGATGGGTAAATACTCAACAAAAATCGGTCTGAAGTGGTAACAAAAATGCATTACTAAAATTATGCTCATATAATGAAACTGCAAATCTATTTTCATATGAAAGCGATTCATGATGGGTTTTCAGTGTGCATGTTTAGTAATTAAGTTTCCATTAAATTTTCTTTTTGTTCTGTTTTCTGTCCTGTTTGTTTGCCAGCCTCTCCAAAAATAAATAATACATGATGCTTCAGATGCAAATGACAAGCCAACAACCCCACTGTGTCCAGTCCTTAACAACAAATATCTGCCTTGTCATATTTTAATTGAAAACAGAGATTCTGTATGTTATGAACATGAGGCTGCCTGCTGATGCTAGGTTGAAAACCCACACATTTAATGAGCTTTTCTGTAAGAGACACTGAAGAAATGGAGGGCTGTGTTGCTTCTTTGACCTACATTAGGCGAATCAAGCAAAGAAAGAACAGCGAATAGAGAGCCAACAAGCTACTGCCAAAATTAACAGAAACAAACAGTTTATTACTGGTAATGTACTTTT
The DNA here is from genome assembly GCA_025769995.1 of Xyliphius kryptos. Classification (NCBI taxonomy): domain Eukaryota; kingdom Metazoa; phylum Chordata; class Actinopteri; order Siluriformes; family Aspredinidae; genus Xyliphius; species Xyliphius kryptos. The sequence goes on along the minus strand of JAOUQT010325189.1, from coordinate 3,038 downwards.
AAATATACAGGCTTCTGCTTTACAGATGTGTTCCAATAACTGTTCATTAGGCTACATTATGTTTATATGAAATGTATTAAATTGAATGTAATATGTTAGATACTTACATACTTTTGTTTAATAATGTGCAGAAGAATGTTTGTGTTGCTTGGCAACAGTTTACACCAGTCCATATTTGTGTTTGTGGAGCCAGATTAATAATTCAAATAAATGCAATATCAGGATGAGGGTCAAACAGTCAAGCGGAATGACAGCATGACAGCTCTCGAGTTTGGAAAATTTAGGAAATTAGCTGATTTTTTTTTTTTTTGCATGGAGTTTCATAAACTTTTCCAGTGTTTGTAAGGGTTTCCACTAGGTGAATAAGTTAATAAGCCTTATTTAGTTAAGTTTACAGAATACACTAAGACCTATTGCTGAAGGGAAAAAAACCCTACTGATTTTTAAGTAATGTAGGATTACAGGCAGGACGCACACATAATGTAGAAGCATCCTAATGTCTGAACCTCAAGTTGCGGTATCTGTCACCTCTTGAAGAGTTTGTGTTTCCTCATTCTTTTGCTAAAAATATTCCTTTATTCTCCACTTTATTATGTATATCATTTAATATTTAATATACTGTAAATAGCCTATTTACAATATTGTTAATGGGAATCATAGTACTGAGGAACACAAACAGAAAATTGTTCTTTGTACTGCAACTGATATAACCAAACCTGCTCCGTAAATGTAAATGGTTTTTCAATTAAACAGTGGAGATACATGGTTTACATGGTAATCAAGTAAACAGAGCATTTCAATAGTAGAAACTGGAGATTACTAGGGCTTGGACTAACGATTGAAGATGTTGAAGAGAATGTATGTACAGGCACGGCCAGTTTTAGAAATATCTTCAGACAATTTGAGCTGCATGTCAATTATAAAACCAAGCTTTTGAGCAGAACTAGTCAAGGAAATATTGAAGTGGCCAGTGTTCATGGTCGTGTTGGACAGTCAAGTGAAGTTCATCCCACCACCTTGGTAAAGAGAAATGTCCTGGATGATGGTTGTTCAAGTGTAGCTATACTTGATTCCAGGCATCGGGCTTTGATCATTTAAGCCATATTAAGACATTAATTTGTAACAGTCTCCGAAAATCTTGTAATATTTATTTCTTATTTTTCTGTCCTCATGAAAATGCAAAAATATGAAGCTAGACAGACAGTTAACAAACAAAATACTCGTCCAATAAAACGTCACTTCTCTGTGAACTCTCTTTACTGGCAGGACTGGTCTTTATACAGATCTGTAACTGAAATACAATAAACATACAATAAACAAAGATGAAATAATATTAAACATACTGATTATTAATAATTCTTAACATACATACAAAGTATTATTATCTGTTTACTTAAAAATATGTGTATATATCCTCAAGATTTGTATAAACAGGACTACAATAGTGTGACTTCTGGAAACAAAAGACATTAAGCAATAAGCGCAAAGTGGTGCAATCTATTCTTATTTAACCATCATGCCAAAATGGAAATATCAACCTTCGAACCTAAAGCCTTTTGTAACACGAACGGAGCCATCTTCGAAGACATGCTGTAATCGCAAAGAAACGCTAAAACCAGTCTTCCATAGATTCGATGACATTGTCAAATGTGGAACGTTTTGTTCTTAAATGGAATTAAAGACACACATATATATATATATATATATATATATATATATATATATATATGTCCTTGTGAGTAAACAAATAATGTTAATACTTTGTATGTATGTTAAGAATTACTAACATACATACATCAATCAGTATGTTTAATATTCTATTCATTCTTGTATTTCAGTTACAGATCTGTACAAAGACCAGTCCTGCCAGTTAAGATAGTTCATACAGAAATGACCTTGTATTGGACGAGTCTTTTCTTTAACTGTCTGTCTAGCTTCATATTTTTTGCATGATTGTTAGGACAGAACAATTAGGTTGAATGGTTTAATACATAAGTGGAATAAGTACATTCTGTATTATGTTCATAAATATATAAATATACTAAAAAGATGCATTTAATTTAGTGTTTCTCAATGGATTTTTTTTTTAAAGCAGAGTTTTAGATGCCAGAAAATGGCAATTTGTTATGATTAATAAAAACACATTCAGTGATGTGTGGAATATGCAGGGATTGTGCACAGATAAAAAAATGTATTTCTTACAATAAGTGCAACAGGACAAGGTTGCAATCTAAAAAAATGCATTGCGGAGCTTGATGAAGGTCAGCCGGAAATAATAAAATTAACAAAAATACTTCTGTCCAATGAAGCCACCTATCTTAAACAATTTTTAAAAACTATATATAATAATTATAAACTATTATACATCCTGGAGTGTGGTTTACATATGTGTAGCATTAAATAACAAATGGTATCACCAGATTACACGTTTTTATGAAATAAAAGGCACAGTCTAATGTGGGTGGCATAATGAGTATTGTGCCTTAAAGCACGGACCTGGATTCCCATGTGGGTCCTTTCCTCGTGGAATTTGCATGTTCTCCCCATGTCTATGTGAATTTCCTCTGGATGCTCTGGTTTCCTCCAACATAGGCGTCTCTAAATTTCCATTAGTGTGTGTGTCTGTGTGTGGGCCTAAATGATGGAGTCACTCCCTGACTCCCAACCATTTAATCAAGTAACTTTAGCAGGATAACTTTATTAATGGATATATAGAGAGATTAAGAGGACAACAGAAATAAAATACAATATAACTAAGCAGTTACTTATGCTGTATTCCGGGACAACAACAATCACTAGAATGGGCATTAGAATGGGGATACATACAGGGGTTAGACAATGAAACTGAAACACCTGGCTTTAGACCACAATAATAAATAATATATTCATTAGTATTATTGAAAAATAAATTCATTAGTATGGTGTATAGCCTCCTTTTGTGGCAAATACAGCATCAATTCGTCTTGGGAATGACACATACGAGTCTTGCACAGTGGTCAGAGGGATTTTAAGCCATTCTTCTTGCAGGATAGTGGCCA
>JAOUQT010325176.1:0-11003 GCA_025769995.1 Xyliphius kryptos | reverse complement strand
AGGGGGGGTGGGTGGGGGTGGGGATTTGTCTAGATCATTACATTTGTTAAGCTTAGTTAGGTTTGTGCATTATTGTTGTTTGATCTATCTGGTAAATGATTGTATTTTTAGTCCCATCTTTGTACACTGCACAGGTATTTAAACTTGTTTACTTTGACCTGGACTGTTGTAATGTTTGTGGGTGGAAACATTAACCAACCCCTAACTTGTAGCTGGCCGTAATTGACTTTCTGCTGAAAGTTCCCACAGTAATTATTTGTTCAGGGCCCTTGCTGTAAGACAATGGGCTTAAGGAACCAATCAGTGAGTGTGGGAACTTCAGGTGTCTTTGCCCATACAGCTGACTGCATGGCTAGCTTGCGTGGGAAAGGGGCAGAGCAGACACTTCATGCTGCTCAGCCACCATGCTCACTTGTGTCTTACAATGACAGTTTAACAAGAGTGTAAGTGGAGACGAATGAGTCATGGGAGTATTTATGCAATGTGTTGATGGGAGTATAGGCTGACAATTCTAAATGTTTGTTCCCACAATTTATTTAGTTTCAGAATCCTTATTTCTCACATGGCTTGTCCTCAGGGTGTTAAAACTCTTCTTTGTTTAATTGTAGAGGTATTTTACGTCACAAGCATCAGGTATGTCATCAGAAAGAAGAACGCTTCAGGTGCTCCAGCCATCTGCTGTCAATAAGACCCTTGGAAAGATAATTGAGGTACACCACACAACTACAATTACAGTCTATTAAAATTGATGCATTTCTCCCCCCTCTAAGTTTCAACTTATTATTCTTTATTTTTCAAGCCTGGCAAAGCAGTTTCTAAAAGAAAGTTATGTAGTGTGGAACAACAGGCAAAGGGCTCAAAACGGGTGAAGGCTGAGGTGGCCGTCAAAACGGAGCCTGAAAATGAAAACCAGACTGATGGAATCTCTCAAGAAGCATATGAACTAATGGTTAAAGGTAATTGTTGTGATGGCATTTAAATAAAGGCCTTCAGGGATATTTATACATGTATTATATTTAAACATTTCTCTTCCATTTTCTCCCCAGAAACGCCTACATCTGTTTATTGGAAGGAGCTGGCAGAAGAGAGACGAAAAGCCCTGTTTAATGTTCTTCAGGAGAATGAGAAGGTGCATTTATTATTATTTTTTTTTTCCCCTCAGGCTGTCATAATCAAATCTGTACAACTTTTTTAATGAAGTCCTCTTGTAAATTGAGCCACTATAAACTTAAATTGTAATTGAGCGATTTGGACAAAGTTTCATCATGCCAACAAATTGTCTAATACGGTTTGTTGTGAACATATTTAATCGCTAAATCCGCTTGTAATGCATATTGTTGCTCAGTCACATGAATTAAGGGTGTTTTGACTACAGTGTCATTTAAGCAATAACCTTACCAAATAAAAGGAGCATTTTAAGCAGGAGGAAACAAGGTATGTAAAACCTCCTAAAACCAGATCACCACAATTTAAAATAATGCAGTTCAAGTGATTTGAGCACTTGATCAAAGCATGGTCACTTTATGATCAGTCCAAATCTCTTAATTACAATTTAATTCTAAATGGTGGACCAACCTTCCCAACAACATCTGTAAGGCAGAGTCACTCAACATTTTAAAGACACTTCTTAAATCTCTTTTAGACACTTACTATTTAAAAAAATAAATAAAACCGATCTCGCCAGATTGAGTAATGTGCACGGTTGATGGTGCTACAGTTTAGCTGTCCCCCCCCCCCCTTAAAAATACTGACTTCTGGTGGTCCCTCCTTTGTAAGTCACTTTGGATAAAAGCGTCTGCTAAATCTTAGTCCATCTGTACAGATCCGGTTTATTTACTACTATTGTGACTAGTCCAGATCTACCTGATCACCTAATGGTTGTATTTTCTCTAAAGTCTGATTGGATCACTGGCTGTCCATATTAAACTAAATTGACTTGCCAACTGAACTGCAGCTGATTGATTTTAACTATAAACATTTACAAATGTTAACAAATTTCACTCAACTCAGTACCACAAATGTCCACCTGTCTGTAGAAAATGCTCGACATGCTAAATGTCTAAGTTGATCATTTGTGGGTTTTTTTTTTTTTTTTTTTTTTTTTTTTTTTTTTTAGTAATATTATCTGCCTAATGACTAAATGGGAATCGCTGCTGTTTAGAAACCAAAATCCTTCCCATGTACTTGAGGTGGCGGTTATACCTTTAATGTTGAGAAATCACAACAGACTTTAAATGATCACCATTTCCTTTTTTATTCACTGGTACATGGGTTTTCTCACATGGATTTGAAGGCTCATGAACATTATTTATTTCATGGCAGTTAAACCTGATGCCTGGATTATGCTTACATTAAAGGATTTAATAGTTATGTTTAAAGTGCTAAGTAATGAGCTATGATTTGATCACAGGACTTGCACGCCCCTTTTTCTTAGTGCTGGGATCCTAAAAAGCCTTCATGCTTCACTACCTCAATTAGATGTTTGCACACTGTGCACTTAGGGAACAGCAGTTAATTTTGCCAATTAAATCATGATGGTGATGGTGGTTTTATTTGGCACATTTGTTAATGTTATATTTCCACCTCTTCTAGTTACACAAGGAAATAGAAGACAAAGATGAACAGATCACCAAATTAAAAACTGAAAACGATGAGCTGCAGGAGTTGGCGCATCATGTGCAACAGATGGCAGACATGATTGAGGTGAGTCTTGAGCCTTGGAATGATTTGAATTGTTCTTGTTCATATTTTCAAATTTGCTGATTTGTCAATGGCAGAGGTTAACCGGTAAAAGCCCTGATAATTTGGAAGAACTTCGGGAGATTGCTTTTGACGCAGAGGAAGATGGCGAGGATTACAGTGATGCTGAGGGTGAGGAATCTGCCACTGAGCAACAGACACAAGAACCAGATTGTTAAGTCAACATGTTTGATTTTATGCTGCACACACGTGGAACTCTAATTTTTCTTATGCACCTTGTTCTTTTAAGTCCAATTTTCTTTTTTTTTTAAAACATTTTATTTATGACTGTAAATTGACTGACTAGACGTTATTGCCTTTACCGCTGACTAGTTTCCATGAGTGACCTGTACAGATGTAAACATGTACGTGAATAAACTGCCATATTTTTATAACCCCCCCCCCCCTTTTTTTTTTTTTTTTAATATAAACAATGCAAACATCCTGGTCATGCCCATGAGTTCCAGCATGACGCCAGTGTCTAATGCACATTAAATCTAAAGTGCTTAAAGCCTGAATCTAATCGAAGTATTTATACGCTTAAAAACACATCACAGGAAGAGTTTAATATGCGATAGACAACCATGTTTAATTCATAACTATTTACTAGACTCTGAGCCCAAGTTCTGCATAGTCAGCATATACTGTTAACAGGCTCAGCACATTTCAGCCAAAACATGCAGCAAACCTTTAAAGATCACCCATTATGTGTTTGCCACTGCCAGAATAACTAACCACTTTTAGGATGTCACAGGTTTTTGGATGCATAAACAATGGAAAGTTGCCCGGTTCACTTTAGGCTTCCATCCTGTGCTGCTAAAAGTCGAAATGTCCCTGTTTCTCTGTATGGTGCAATTTTGAAAACTCTTGTAGTGCCACAGTGTTCCAAACTTAAACTCAGTTAAAGAAAGGTGTAGTACTATCAAATGGCTCATGTGCTCTACCTTATGGTACTAAAGAACTGAAACGAGTCAACCAATCTGGAATGTGACAGTCTCAAGATTACACAGTCTACCTTTTGTAGATATGTTACCTAACCGACTTATTTGCTTACAAAGCGCTCCTCCACGTTTAAGCCATCGGCGCAGTGGGCAGCCCTGTATCCATGTCTGGGGTCAGGTGCCATGCTCAAGGGCACTTTCACCATAGTACATGGTGGCACCGGAAATCGAACTGATGACTTGATGGCTGGCACCTTAACCACAAACCTATGACTGCACAAAAAGTTAATGTTAGTAACACATTATTTAATGGGTTTTAGTTATTTGTCCCTGTAATAAATAAATAAACTCAGTTTTCTTATCACATACCTTTAGCATCAGTGTTCACTGGCACTAATAAAATAGTTAACTCAGCACTTTACAGATATTGCAATATCCAAAAATAGACTTTATTGCCACTTTTAACAGACTGATTAAAACAAAGGAAAATATACATCCCGGGGATTTCTGCACTAAGTCAAATTAGAATTTTTAATATCAGTGACTTTCAAACAGACTATCCATTTAATCTTTGTGTATACATCAGCCCTACCCTGGATCCCGAAATATACCCTTATCTGCCTGCCAATAACAATACTAATATCTTACAAGATCGCAGGAGCTTGGTAGTACAAAAAAGTAAATAAAAGCAGAACATTGATTCTTATGCAAGTCGGTTAAAACTATACACACATTTCACAAAGTACAATGCAAATTCAGAAATACTGTACAAAGGGGATTCAAATTCAGTTCCATGATTTCCAGAGCAGAATATTCAAAATTGCTATGCATTATAAAACTAGTCTGTAAATTATGGCTTTATGACTTGACAAAATTTAATAGGTTGTGCTTAGTAAGGACCTCTAAATACTCTTATTTTTACACACTGTCCATTTTAGCAATTCCACTTACCATATAGATGCACTTTTGTTCCTTAAATACACAGTAGTCTATTTGTTAGTCTGCAATTGTAGAACTACAAAATACATCTGTATAATAAGCAGAACTATGAGAAAGTACTCAAAGTGGCTGGTGAACACGTTAAATTAAAATGACAAAACAAAGTAAATGTGACCATGAATACTAGCGGAGGGGAAAGTGGCACTGGGAAATTTGAGTACATTAGAGAAGTAAATAAAAAATACAATAAATAAAGTATTTAAAATCACATCACAGTTGATTATGCGAGTCAGTAGCACATTTCTGAGGCACAGAAGCGAGGTGGATTACAGAGCGCTGTACTTCCTGTCTTCATTGAAGCTCAACACCAAATTCACAGTAATTATGACAACCCACTCATACTAAAAAGTGCATTTGAACGTAGACTCTTGCGCACACACCTTTCCATTGCCACTCGACATCACCTACCACATAAACGCAATATATCGTGAATATAAAAACAAGCCTGTGTCCAAAATTACCAGTGGTTCTAAATGCTCATACTGTTAAAATAGGCAAAACTGATTCCTGATCAGCCGACTGCCAAATCCCTTGAGTGAGACAGCTGAGCATAAGAAGTACTTTAGCCAGTACAGACTTGAATTTCAGCTTTTGTATGTTAACTTTCTTTTAAGTCCACGTTGAACAAACTGACTAAAAGGGTTACCATATCTAGCATAAGGTCCGTCAAATCCCTGAAACAGTGCACATACAGGACTACGAAAGGGGGAACGGTAGGATATACTACAATATACACTGAAACTTGTGCTTTAGCTACACAAATCCATCAAGTGCAAATTAATTCCTAGTATTGCCGAATAACAAAAACCCATTATTACCAACTGGAACTGATCGGTGTAGAAGCCTGAGTGAGGAGCCCCAGTACAGCCACTAAAGAGGAACAGATCCATTACCCATACCTGAACACTCTGTTCACATTCTGGCATTAACAAGGCCATAGTGACAGTGACTGAGGTTGTGATCCTGGGATTTGATCATTCTGATTAAAAGGCAGTGGTTACTGCGGTGCCACGCCGCGTGCCAAGTCGTACCATCTCTCTGGGTACCGTATCCAACTGCTCGTATGCCAATCGACCTTCTTCACCTGCAGAAACACAACGATCTTATTAATGACTTTATGATAGGGTATATACACTAATTAAAAAAAGAACACAAAAATGTTACGTCCTAGATCGTAATGAATAAATATTTAATAGATAGTGGAATTGTTGAGAACAAAACAAAAAATGATTATCCCAATGGAGGTCTGGATTTGGAAATTCCTCAAGACAAGTTCAAATGAGGCTCAGTAGTGTGTGTGTCCTCCACGTGCCTGTATGTCCTCCCTACAACACATGGGCATGCTCCTGATAAAGCGGTGGATGATCCCTCCTACGGCCCCCTCCATGGTATCTGCTCCATTGTACTTTTTTGTTTACAAATGTTTGTCCTCAAACCAAACAGAGAAAACGGAAAATAACATTTTGTAACCTACCAAATGCAAGTAGGGTGTCTATAGCAACACGGCGGAGCTCTTCTTCAGCTGAGTCACAAAGTGCCATGACTGCACTAATGCTCTCTACAGCCTGTCAAGAGAAGAGAAGAACATGTTTTTAATGATATACAGGCTGTGTCCAAATTTGTCTCCTTTACTGTCTCAATATTTAATTTACTTACCGATGTCTTATTTATTTTATGGATAAACTGAATAAACTTTATAAATGCCAGTAAAACTTGTGGTTTATTTACAATAATGCACAACCTCGAGTGCCTTATTGCTTTTATAAAATGGTTACAACACCCTATAATAAAAAAACAAAGTTTGATTCATAAATGTGGTGACGGAAAGCAAAATCGCAAATAAACTCGCCTTTTGTGACATGATCCAGTCTTTTTTTTTTTTTTTTTTTACATGAACCCTAACAAGTAAAAGGTTTCTGGTTTCTTAGCAATCAAATACTGTCATCTAGTGTCCAAATTACAGTAAGCAATTTATGAAAATGTTCAGAAGAACAATATACTTTATATCACCCATTCATACAAACGTGAAGCGATCAGAGGTGTGGGTTATTGTGAATAATGTCACGACTACAAAAGCAACTCAGCCAATCGGATTTAAGGACCGGAACTACCCGCATTTTTAATATGTCATAAGGCTTTGGCCTTTTCCTGAAAACAAAATCACAACCATGATGTTATTTGACAATGACCAACTCCCTCTTGTGGTCACTTTGTTGAATTAAGCCCATCTCAAGCTGCATTTATGATATACATTTCGTAATAGACATTATTAAATACAATGTATTTATGACAGAAGATTCAAAACACTCTGTAAAGTCTTCCCCAGCATTTTTACAGTCCCAGTTTCACCCAAGAGCAATTTGTTTTTATTTACAAAAAAAGAACGTATGCAAAAATAAATAAATAAAATAATATATTGAGTTTTGAATATAAAATTTTTAATATAAAATATAGTAGCAGATTATATTAAAACTATATAAAGTAGCAGCACTTGTGAATGAGGAATATAGCAGCAATAGAAGCAAAATTTTCATGCTTTCTAAATCATGTTTCACAATTTAAAACTAATAAATTCATGCACTGAGCATCCTGTAGTATTTCCCCAATTTTCAGAAAAGAACGGCACCATTGATGGAACAAACTTACAAACGTTCTCAGCTGACTTCACTATAACACCACATAACTTTGCTGAGCCTCACCCTGACCAGCTCAAGCAACTGCACATCATACCACTTAATGGAGGGCTCAGTCACCGCATTAACTGTTTTCATCCTAAACTAGTGAGAAATATTTAAATGGATTATAATCGCATTACATACTATCTATCACGAAACCACGTATGATGGTAAACCAAGTGAGTAAGCACGTGTCATTGTAATGCAGTTATGACCATAAAACGTTAAAATTAGGTTATTAATTTGATTTTCAGTTCCGTTTTGGTCATTTGACTTGTGAGACACTTTCTCAGTTTCACGCACGTGGCATCATGGCGTGTAATTTTTGGTCAGATTTTGTTGCACACAAAACAACAGATAAAAAAAAATTTGATGGTAAGGATTAGTGGTGTAAAATATCATCGTTCACAGCAGCTGATCTCTATCAATATAACCAACCCATGATTGGCCTGCTAAAAATTTGAGGTCAGATTTCTCATTGTGAGCTGCTATGACAGGCATCCGAAAGCCAGTGATGGGATAATGCATGACTATGTTGAGAATGCAATCAGTAGTGATTACACAGTAATCTACCAACTTCCTCACAAGAAACGTTAAGACAATTAAAAAACACAACAAAACTAAACGACTCTTGATTTAATTCAGCGACACTTTTCTGCAGTGTTTCCAGACAATTCTGTTTGTTATCTATAAGATAAGGAGCTCGGTGTGAGTCATTTCCATAACGATTGGCGCGCCGGTAGAGTTGAGAAGATGATGTGAGATATTTTCCCCTGGATGGGTATGGGGAACCCCACCGCAACCCTCGTAGAGGAATAAGCGGAGGATAATGGATAGATAAAGGCATTTAAAATTAAAAACCTATTTTTTTATTGCGGTGTGTTTGTAACTGTTTAATAAAAGCAATAAGGCACTCGGTGTACATTATTGTCGATAAATCACGGGGAAATAAGTCTAACACCTCTTTCCTGTGATTTCTCATACCGTATTACTTTAATACAGTACTGTTGCACTGACCTGCAGACAGCGTAAAGCCATACAAGCAGCTTTCTGTGTCTGTACAGCCGCTTCTGACAAAGTCTGCATGTAGCATTCCACTGCCTATCGACGAAAACACAGAAACACACAATAAAAAAAATGTGCAACGCAATCCTAATTGATTTTGCTTAATTAGTACTAATCAGATTCAATGTGTAGCAATTCAATATCAGTGGTAATACTAAAAAACAGAAAGCAGGAGGAGTTACCAGCACCAACCTTTAATTTAAATGGAGGATGTGCGGCAGCAGAAGTGAGGAAGTCAGAAGCAGCCTTATTGAGTTCAGAGTCAGCAGAGGTCAGGAGGCCAGCCAACGAGCGTAGTGTGTCGGCACGGGGCTGAAGGTTCCTGAAGGATACTTCCTGCAGCTCCTTCATACAAACTTCTGCATCACCGGCGCTCAAGCATTCTGCAAACTCAACTGCACAACAAAACGCATATCCTTCAACCTTTCAGTATCGGATCCAACGGCATCCATAAAAATGATAAACCAAAACCACATTAGATGAGCTTGGCTACTTTTATATAATGGCATTAATTTTAATGATCTAATGCAGTGATTCTTAAACGTTTTAGACCAAGTATCACCCCTTATTGAACCATGACTTCCAAGTACAACCTACAGTATGTTTCTCATCACAGAACGACGTATGGCAAACATCAAATAATGTAAACGTATAGATTCGAGACTGAAACCACGAACATGACATAATTACGGTAAGTACGGTGTTTGCATAGCCTGTAGTATTTTCACATTAGTTTTAATACAATTTTATTATTAAAATGTTTTTATTACAACAGAACTATAGAAACTTTGTAACCGACTTTATTGGCAGTTTCATGTTTTATTAATAATCTTTTTTTTTCAGTACATGTAATTACTTTTCTACTTTGTGTACCTCCAGTAGTATGCGTACCGCAGTTTGAGAACCACCATCTAATGTATCCAGTACAGGGTCATGTGACAAGAATTAGAACAATATCAGAATTTTTGTTTTTAATAAATGTTGTAATAAATCTTGGTGTTTCATGGATACGTGTTTCATGTATACATGTTTACAGTACAGAGAGATAAACTTTACCTATTATATACCTACGTTACATGAACATAAACCAACTAAATAAGCTTTTCCAATCTAACCAGTAAATCAAACAAACAATATAAATGTAGATTTTCATATGTGCTCCAGATGTTTGATGTATTCGATGTGTAGCCATCTCACAAATTACTATAACGTTACAAGATTTTCATAAACTACGTTTTGCAATTTCACCACTAGATGGCAGTATTTGTTAAAGAAACAATACATTTACAGAAACAATACATTTAAATTCGGTCAGGGTTTGTTTTAAAAAACGGACTGGATTGTGGTGCGGGAGGGGAGTTTATTAGCGATTTTGCTTTCAGTAAACGCATTTATGAATTAAACCTTTTTATTATAGTGTGTTGGTAACCGTTTTATAAAAGCAACAAGGCACTCGAGGCTGTGCATTAATGTGAATAAACCACGGGAAGAGATGTTATTAGGCACAACAAAGTGTTATTACACCTCTTTCCTGTGGTTTATTTACAATAATGCATGCCCTTTAATATAAAATACATTATTTTAAATCATATATTACAGATAATAAAAATTGTTATGTAATTTGCCCACTAGACAGCAGTATTTGATTGTTATGGTGGTATGGTGGCTTCGTGGTTAGCATTTTCGCCTCTCAGCGCTGGGGATTCCCAGGTTCAAATCCCAATCTGGGTGGAGTGTCCATGTCCTCCCCGTGTCCGTGTGGGTTTTCTCCGGGTTTTCCGGTTTCCTCCCACAGTCCAAAAACATGAATTCCAGGTCAATTGAATGCTCTAAATTGCCCTGTATAGTGTGTGTTTTTGTGTGTGGCTGTGTGAGTGAGTGAGTGAGTGTGTACCCAGCAATGGATTGGCGCCCTGTCCTGGATGTTAAGATGTTTACTGAGATGTTCTTCCCTGGATGGGCATAACGAACCCCATCATGACCCTAGTAGAGGAATAAGTGGAAGATAATGGATGGATGAATGGAAGTTATACCCTCTCTGGTGACCTCCTGCAGGTGTTGCTCCATGTTTGTGACATCATGCTTGTTGGCATAGCAGTGGAACTGAAATACAGTCAGCACATCTTGGTCTTGTGAAGATGGGAATGGGACAAGCTCATTTCTATCCATCATTTCGTTCACCACCAGTCTGATCACTACACACACACACACACACACATAGTTAGAAGCAGTACTGCAGTAATCAGGTCTAAATACAGAAAATGTGTTCATAAATCATAGATTGGGTTATAAATGTGGTAGCTCAGTGGTTAGGGTGTTAGTCTAGCAATCTAAGGGTTGTGGGTTCAAATCCCAGGTCCACTGAAGTTACAGATGTGGGTCCTTGAACAAGACCCTTAACCCTCATTGCTCAAGGGATTCTGTGTGTAGCCCTGTGTTCTGGCCCCAACTATTAAGTGGGATACTTGTAAGTCACTTCGGATAATATTCATTCATTCATTCATTATCTTCCGCTTATTCCTTTATGAGGGTCGTGGGGGGGGGTTACCAATGCCCATCCAGGGGAGAATGTCTCGGGCGCTGG